>CM076578.1:1357254309-1357446483 GCA_034641835.2 Pinus albicaulis | reverse complement strand
ATTGCAGCTGCTCATTTTTGGGCAGTTGATATTTTTAGCAAGATGAATGTTGTAAAGTCACAGGTCTGGCAGCTTTGTAATCGTAAGCGTTATTAGACCAGGGGAGGAGGGAGGGGCATAGATCCAGAGGCAAGAATACAATAAAGGGAGTGAGTTCCATAGGAAATTGATCCACACAAAGGAGCCCCTTTTTCTTCTTATATTTTTCTTTGTTTTTTTTTAGAAGAGAGAGGCAGAGAATGAGCATGCAGAGTGTGAAGACTCATGTGGGCAAGTATGAGTTGGGACATACCCTTGGCGAAGGCACCTTTTCCAAGGTCAAGCTTGCCAACAATACAGAGAATGGTGAAAACGTAGCCATCAAGATCCTCGATAAAGAGAATGTCCTCAAACACAAGATGGTGGAGCAGGTACCCTCATCCTTATTCATCTTTAATTTAATTTCTTGTTTTTTTGTTTTTTTGGTTTGTTGTTTCAGTGCTAACCTATAGAACAGAGCCTCTTGAAATTCAAAATTTCACCCCTTTTGTTTTTAAATTTTGGACAAGATGTCCCAAATTTCCAAAAACGCCCTTCTGTTTTTAATTTTTTTTTTGATTTGTGGTTTAAGCGCTAACCTATAGAACGGAGCCTCTTGAAATTCAAAATTTCACCCTTTTTGTTTTAAAATTTTGGACAAGATGTCCCAAATTTCCAAACACACCCTTCCTCACTCTAACCCAAAAATTTCTAACAGGCTCTTTTCCATTCTAGGTATTGTTGTCACAACATGCTATAACCTCCCTTTGACTGAGAAGTTTTGGGTGAGGTTTCTATACTTTAAATAGAATTTGCACTTAGCCCACTTGCATGAAACATTCTCTATCCTTAAAACCCAAATCATGTTTATGTTTGTAGGAGATATAACCTAAAACTTTCGAACAGGCTCTTTTCCACCCTAGAAGTGTTACAGTTACAACATGCTAGAAGCTCCCTTTGACTGAGAAGCTTTGGTCGAGGTTTCTAGCTATTAAACACAATTTGCACTTAGCCCATCTACATGAAATATTATCTATCAAGAAAACCCAAAGCATATATTTTTTTTAATGTTTACAGAAGATTTAAAGTTTGAAACTTGGTGGAGATACAAAACACTTATGCTTGGCGACTCACCAAGATCGATCAACAGACAGATACATATATATTTTATGTGGCCTCTCGAGTTTCACCTTGTAATGCCCTTCACATGGGTTGCTATATATATATACCTTGTGGCACCTTTACCTTGGATGATGGGTTCTTAGGTATGTTTTGCACTGGATTCAATTTCTTGGTCATTATAACTAATTGTCATTGCAAGTGCATAGTCATAGACGACATAGGCCCTGCTTAGAGAGGCAGACAAGTGAGAATAGGGAGCTTGAGTCCATATAATCTTTTGAAACCCTAGTTTACTTTCATTTAGGGTGTAACATCTTTGATGTTGTAAAATCTTGCTATGTATCAACTTAATACCAAGGCTTCTTTGGTTTGTGTTATGACATCATAAGGTTGAGCAGGAATTTTTGTCATTGTCTTTAGATAGTGCACAGCCAAGATGAAAACCGCTGGTCAAAATGAAATCTGTATAGGCATTTTTCTTACGTGTCTTTGATTCCTTGAGTTCTTAGACCTGTTGTCAGCAATTTGTAGGATATGTTGAAATCTTGGATATTTTCTGTTTGGTGGCATTAAATTTGAATTTTCCTCCTTGGTTTGAAAATGTACAAACTAAATGGTCAACACATGACATAGGCACATAGAGCGTCCATTTCAAGGCCCAAAACTTCTGTGACTTCTTGTAGTTATATATTTGGTCTAAATTAAGTTAAGGTGAAAACTTGACCTTTTTCTTGCCATGTCTGTGCTTTACTTTCAAGACTTTTGTTTCTAAAACCAAATGAAATTGCTAACTTTGAAGTATAAACAGACAATTTTAAACATAAAGCCCCCACTATGGCAATACATGAGTTTGGTTGCATAGCATCTTCAGTCCTTTGTTATTGTAGTGAACTGTGTATAGGCTATTTGTACTGAATGCTACTTGGTTATGGGGGAAATGATTTGTTGATTGATGATCACTAGGCTCTATAGTTCAAATCTCATAGCATTAAAAGACATCGGAGGTAAGACACTGAAATTGATATATGTGTTTCTAGCTTCTTTATAGAAGTGCTATTATGGGTTCCAAAAAACAAAGGGATATATCTGCAAGCTTCTAATAAGTAGACTGTAACTCTGGTTTAAAAATTGAAGTCTGGTAAAGGCAATCCAACTGGTAAATACCTTTGAATGTTTTAAAGTAAATATCTAGTTTATGAATTAAAGTAAATACCTTTTTGATTTGATGTATTTTGTGTAATCTCACGAGTTTAGTGGATATGCAGCCTTACTATCTGGGGGTGGGTGAAGTTCAGACACGTGTGATTTTGATCAGATTGTTGATATCTATTTGTTTCTTTCCAGTGTGAAGCGAGCAAATGGGCCAGTAGGCCAGTCTAGAGGAAATTCCACTGCAGGCCATCCTCAACCTAATTCTATTCCGAAGATTCAAAATGGTGGGCACATTCAAAGGCAGCAAACAGGGGGAAATCCCACTAGAGGATCCTCTCAACCTAATGTTAATGTGAAGAGTCAAAATGGCAGGAATACTTAAAGGCAGCAAACAGGAGGAAACCCCACCGTGGGCCCCCCTTTTTTAACATTCATTATGTCCCACATGTAGCACACCTTCCGGCATTCCTTTGCGCCTCCTGGTGCAATTGCTAGTTTAGATGTTTCCACGTATGTATGTAACAACATCTATGTCATACCAGGTTGTAGAGCACCTTGTTACTCTCGGTGCAATTTCCAAGAAAATAATATATTTCTTTTGGTACACTGACCTTCCAATTGATGAAGTAAAACTTATGATGAGTGTGCCTTTTTTCCCTAAATGTGTAAAAATTTTACTGCTAAGAATAATTGCAAGTAAATCTAATTATCATTTAAAAACAAGAAGCCTCAGCAGGTCATTGTGGATCCTGCTTCAAATATTAAAGATGTAATGTAGAATAAGCCTAGAACCTAATTGCTATTGAGGCCATTGTACCTCAATAAATTACACTGTAGAAAACAATTATTCGAGTGACACCTTCCATTAATTCCATTTCAGCAACAACAATCTCAGTTGTATACCATGAACCATGTCGTCAAAATTTTAAGGTTCAGGGTAAATAATTGAGATTGTTTTTGCTGAAATGGAACTGATGGGAGGTGTTTCTCGAATAGTTGTTTTGTACAGTTTAATTTCTTGGTGTACATTTGGATTACGTGGTTCATGGTATGTAACTGAGATTGGCGTTGCTGAGATGGAATTGATAGCATATGTCTCTTGAATACTTGTATTGTACAGTGTAATTCCTTGATGTACATTGGCCTCAAATATAGAAAAGAAAGTATAGGCACTAAGTGCTCACTCCTAGATGAGGATCTAAATTGGTGAGAGTTAGTCCTAGCTATTTAGTATTGTTTTTGTATTACAGTACCATTTCCTATTAACGGACGACAGAAGATAAGATAAGACTAGTTTTATTAATGGCAGTGGGCGACAAAAAGATAGGTCAATGGGGCTCAAAAGTACACCAGTTACAACATACTATGGGAGTGCCCATTACTTGTCATTAGGGATAGATGTAAAAAGTAGAGGGAGAAGAAGCATCCACATCTATATCAATCACTTTGGAGCTACCGATGTACTGCTTGATAATGTCATTTGCGGAGTGTCAATATATAGTTTACATATTTAAATTAGTACTGGAAAGGGGTTTGGAAAATTTCAGCCTTGAGTAGGGTTTGATTCCCAACTTGAATCATAATCTAGAATGAGATTCTTGATTTTGCCCACAATGAAACTGTCTAAATTAGCTAATTTGTAAGTCTACTTCAATTGTTACCAACCTATATCCTTTCTAAGCTAGATGATAGGTATCACGCATTGTTACCAAATACAAATATTTTTTATTATATTATTTTTGAGCCCCGAGGATTGGCTTGATTGGCCTTGGAGTCAGACATTGAACTTCTCAGAAGTGGGATGTCGCGAGTTCAACTCCTGTGATTCCTTTGAAGTGGGATGTCACGAGTTCAACTCCCGTGATCCCTTTGGGGTTATGCACTGTAATCAATACTGATGGTCTACCTGGTTTACCATTTATGAATAATTGGAAAGTGACATGTATTGAATACTTGGAAAGTGACATGTATTTTTTATGTATTGTTTTGCTATTGCTAGTTACTCAAAAATTAAAATTAGACATGATTAAATTGGAATAGGTTCAAAAGCAAGGGCTTCTGTGGAAGTGAAAAGAACTAATGGAAGTCTATGTGCTTGTGCGTTAATGACCAAGCCTTAAAGTATAAAATTTTCTAGGATTTTGATGTATTGAGTTGTCTAGCTAGATGCAAATAAGTCTTGAGTATATCTGTGTATCATAGATAGCATGTTCTAAAGCTTATTAACAAAATAAATTTCAGTTGGTTGCTGCAAGATTTGATTCTTGAGGCAGTATGGTTGAGCATGGTGATTGAGCATTTAATATCGTCACGATGTCTTGACACCTTTGGTGACATAAGAGAACCTTGATTTGAAATTGACATTTATAATAATCTTGTGGATAGATAATAATGAGACTGTCAAGGGAAGTAATCTATAGACGGTGACCTATGTGTCCGTGATTGACCCTGTTTCACATTTGTATACTAATGTTTAATGACAACATGACAGATCTTGCTTTTGTCACAATAACCTTGACATCTGTATAGCAACAATCTTCTTCGTGACATGGTGACAATGATCCCCTTTTGTGAACACTATTGAAGATTCATCTTGAGGTTGTTGAATATAGTTGTTACAATAATTACGACTAAAGATTAGTCTTGAGGTTGTTGAGTATAGTTGTTACAGTAATTATGACTACATCTCCAGTGCTTCCAAATGGGCCTTGAAAACTCTGGTATCATTTTGAAAACACATTCTTGTCTTAAGCTAGTGAATATTGGGCTTATTAAATCTTCTCCAATCCAACCAAGATAGTGTTGTGACACCACAGAACCCTCCAAATGTGAAATCCCATCTTTGAAAGATGCTTACTGAAAAACTTGGCGGTAGACCTACCTATCATGTTGATGTTGGCAAGGTTCACAAAACATAGCCACATAATACCATCCATTTGAACTTGGGGGAAACTGTCTACAATGCTTACAAAATATTTTTGATAATCCAGAAAACAAGAAATCTAGCAGTAAGAGCTCTTTAAATCACATCACCAAGCTTAAAAAACCATTAATGCCATCCACATGGGTCGTTTCCAAATGATGTCTTAATAAAATATACCATGGCGCTCTCATTAAAACACTTAAATTAAAAACAACAAAGAACAATGTTTTTAGTTTTTTTTCATTAAAGCAAAGGGAGGGTCTCATAACTCTCATCCTCACCTTGCCTTTTCTTCTCTATATAACTCTCTGAAACTGTAACTTTTGTTGTTCCACCTTAATAAGACACTAGTTTGGGTACATGAGATTGTAGTTGGATTTTTGAACAAGAAGCTTTCAAAGGGAAGAGGGTCTAGACTTGTGATTGAACACGTTATTTGGTGCAAACATATTCATGAAGATTGATCAATTGATTTTTCATCATCATATAGATCAATTTCTATGTCATTTTATAGACATGCACATAATCAATCTTCCTAAAACATGGTTGATCTTTGTATGCCTTAGACCATTAAATGCCACTAATCATAGTGAGATGTGCTTGAGTTTGGATTGAGTAATCACATTGTGGGAATACTAATATGCATCTCCTATGTATATCACAAGAAGAAAGGTGAATTTTAGAATGCATGTGGGATGATAAGAGAGGCATCATGTCATTACGTTAAGGATATAAATATAAAGGGGTATAAAAAAATGTTAATGAAAAAATGGATACCTACAATATCTAGTGAAAGTAGGGGGTTTTTAAATTGGGAAAATGAAATGGGTTAGTATTGGTAGGGGGTTAAATAAAGTGATTTTTAAAGGTATTTTCCAATATGTAGTCAAACTAAGGGTATCGTTTAGTATGCCAAGAACGCACGTGCTATGCCATAGGTTAATTGAGTGACACCCCCGTGGTTAACATTGAGCTGATACCCAGATATACAATACCACCATGCATGGGCTTACCAATCTAAGAAAACATACATGATAATAGCATTTTAAAAGCACCCTCCCAAAGAAACTAATATAGCAGAAACACGGTTTAGATGAGTAATGGAACAGAATATCATGCATGAGCCATATTTAAAGCGCTTGACTGATCCGAGCATGGGAATCAACTAGGATGAATCCATACCAAAAATCAGTGAGCCACTCGCATTCCAAAACATGATACAAGAAATATGGATGAAATTAAATGTTCTATTAATACAACACAATAAAGAGAGTTACAGACTGTGAAATACCAAAGACCAGAATCCTCTTTGACAGATAGAACTCCTCCTCATTGAGACCCTATGGGCTCTGAGCCTTCATACAAGAATTTTACAAAATGTATGCAAAAATCCTTTCACTGCATAATTTTCTAATAAAAATATGGAACCCCTACAATACGTTTCTTCACGGTTTTTATAGGAGAAACTAAAACCTAGTAAAAGAGGTAGGTGATGAACATTTAATTTGCATAATTAAAACAAAATGGCAGAAACACTTGCGCCCATACTGCTGAATGACTATGTTGTGCTGTTTGTACTCTGTGGCCTGCTAACTTAAATAAATTTTTTGGGTGAAAATCTCTTCAGGGACACGGTATTGAGATAAAACCATATGAACATTCTATCCTTGCCTGAAAGAAAAATCAGCTGAAATAAAACCTGGAGGATATTGCTTCTTGTGCATTGTACCCTCTGCCTTCTAGATATTGAATTAAGATTTAAAATCTTCAATGCTGAACACTGAATTCATTTATCATTTGACTGATACTCTTTGCCGCAACATTAATGTTTCCATCTGCCACAATCTGTGCTTTAAATGACTCTGGAGGGTTTGACAGATTTTACCCCTGCTTCTTTAATGAAAGCCGTGTCGTAACAGCTTCCCAAATCCTTTTTCAATAATTCTGCCTCTGATAAATGGTCCTTTGGAGCATACTCGACTTTTATAATGGAGGCTGGAACTTATGCTAATTCTCCATCGCTATAAACCTGCAAAACCCGAGAACATGTTAAGAAATCCAAGCATTTGAGGATGGAAGATGTGGCGGGGTTAATAGAAGCAGTCGTACAGATGAGCGAAGTGGTGAAGCGGCGCAGGGTGGTGACGAAGAAAATGCAGTGCAATAGTGTGGGATGATCATAGAGAGAACTAATGGAATGCGAAAATGAACGTGAAAATACATAAGGAACGAAGAAATGAGAAAAATATAGGTCTGGGGTGGCGGAGAGCATGTGGAGGAAAACTGGAGGACAGGTGGCACGATATTGAAACAACGAGGAATGGATGACGTGGAGGACTAACTTTGAGAGCTGGTCAAAAGTGGCGTGAACAGATCTTGACCGTCCGATCTCGGGAGGAGATCGATGGTTGAAAAAGCGTCGGAGGCGATGGACTGTGGGCCAGGGGCGAGATTTTCCTGGGTTAATGTTCGTGCAGCTTTGGGGTATGACGATCGTTAGATGGAGACCTTCAGATCGGATGGTTGACAGCGATATTGTTCCGCGTCCTGGGTCGAACAATAATGCGCGATGGAGAGCGGTTTCGAGGCCGTGCGCTGGGACGCGTGGCGAGCGCTGAGTGGAATCGTTGGCTGAACGGGAATTACCGCCTACCGTCGAAAGGCGGTGCGATACATACCACTCGATTTTGAACAGTGTTTTGGGCACGGGGACCACAATGGCGGGAGGGCTGAGGTACGTTGATCTATGGTCTGATCGGACGACTCAAAACACGCCCGATGTTCTTTGATAAGCGCCTTGTGCCTTTGCTCTCGGTTCTAGCTTTTGGTCCCATGGAAGAAAGGAGCAGAGGCTTAGCGTAAGGGGCTAGGCCTGTGAGATTTTCAGCTTTATGATTTGTCGCTTTTTATAATTTAATTTGAGGGCGGAAAAGCAATGATAGTTGTAGAAATGATTTTCAAGGCTAGAAGAGGGGATTTGCAGGATTATAAGCCATTTTGCCTGTGGAATTTTATAGGAATCTGATTATGATCAACATTGGCTCCACCTGGGGACGGCATGTTCATCCTTGGACATGTCGAGAACTCATGGACCCTCTGATCATCATGTATGCAGACTCTGCTATCTAGCACCTCCATTTTTCACTTTATAATTCATCACAACACCAACATTGTTCGTACAAAAACAAAGAAGGAAACTATCATACAATATAATACATCAGGCTACGTTTGCCTGAATCAGAACTAAAATTAGGGCTTGAGAAATTGGCCATTTACAGGGGCATCCAGCAAGTCGCCCTGTAAATTCTCCAACCTGAAAGTATTATTGCCCCCCTGTTCCACAATTTTGAAAGGACCAAACTAGAGGGGGTCGAATTTACCATGTTTTCCCTTCTCAGCTCTCCGGATATCCCATCTGAGCACCAAATCACCAATCTGCAGTTTCCTGTCTTTTGCGTGCTGATCAAAAATGTGTTTCATTTTCTCTTGATATTCCATTAACCTCACCCGGCCCCGTGTTTCCTCTAATTCCACCAATTGATTGATTCTCCTGATCATATCATCAAGTTCGTCTTGGCTTTCTTGCATGAATCGAGCCACTGGTAAAGCCAGCTGTACAGGAAAAATTGTTGCTCGTCCATATACCAATTCATAGGGAGATTTCCCAGTTGCTCTTTTGCTGGTGATTCTATTAGCCCAGAGAGAAAACTTCAATTGGGAATCCCAGTTCTTCTGATTTTCATTGATAGTCTTCTTCAAGGCCCTTACCAGAGTTTTATTTGAAGAATCTGCTAAGTCATTCCCTTGTGGATAGTAAGTTGTAGAGTGACTCAGTGTGATATTGTATTGCTGGCAGAAATTTACAAATTTTGCAGACTTGAAGGCCTGTGCATTATCAGTCACTATCCTAGCAGGACAGCCAAACCTGGATATGATGTTTTCTTCCATGAACTTTATGATCACAGTATCTGTAGCATTCCTTGCAGGTATGGCTTCCACCCATTTAGTGAAATAATCAGTGGCCATTAAAATCCACTTATGTTGACCACTTGATGGAGGGTGTATTTCACCTATAAAATCAATTCCCACTATTTGAATGGTTCATCCACATGTACTGGAATCAGGGGAAATGGTGCAAATTTCTGTCTCTCAGCAAATTTCTGACATTTATCACATGCTCTTACCCTGGCAAAAACATCCCCAAAAAGATTTGGCCAATAGAAGCCAGATTTCAGAATTTTATGAGCTGTGGCCCTCCAGCTATAATGACCTCCACAAATCCCTTCATGGAATTCTGCTATGATACTCTCGACTTCATTTTCTGTGATACACGGGAGTAAGATGCCTGAGGGATCTCGCCAGTATAACCAGCCATTGGCGACTATGTACTTATGTGATTTCAATCTCAGCGCTCTGTATTTAGTTTTATCACAACTTGGAGGGCAGCTGAGTGTAAGGATATATTCTACTATCTCTTTGTACCACAGACTGGTGAGGTACTTTAGATGTGTCTCTGGAGTAGCTACTCCAATTCCATGTCGTTCTTCTTTCTCCTCAGATTCCTCACCTACTATAATGGACAAATTTATGCCTAGGGCTTGATAGTTTGATTCTAATAACATTTTGGCAAGCCCCTGTCCTTTAATTAGCTTAGTAGGGCGGATGTCCAGGTCATACTCCTGTATTTTAGCAATCCACTTGCCCATTTCTCCTTCACTATCCCCCTGAATAAAGATATCTTTTACAGTAGCTGCAGGCACAAATGCAGTGATGTAGGACTGTAAGATATATACCCGGAATGCTTTGAGGAATTTCACTAGGGCGTATGCTTGCTTTTCCAATATGTTGTGCTTTAATTCTGCATCACGGAGCACCTGACTGAAAAAGGCAATAGGCTGCTCATACCCCTCCTCATTTTTCTGCAGTAAAACTCCTGCTATTGTATGAGGTGATGCAAAAGAAAAAATCATGAAAGGTTTATCATAATCTGGTCCAGCCAGCACAGGGGCTTCTGCAAAAGCATTCTTTATCCTGGTATATGCCTCCCGTGATTCTTGTGATCACTTTACCTCATTATCCTTCTTTAGTATATCTGTTATATGCCTAACTATCTCAGCGTAGTTAGGGATAAACCTTCTCAAGAAATTAATGTGCCCTAGAAATACTTGCACTTCTTTCTTATTTCTGGGAAAAGCAATACCTTTTATAACCTCTACCCTCTTAGGATCTATCTTCACCCCATGTTTGGTCACAATATGGCCCAAAAGCTTTCCCTCTTCTAATGCAAATAAAGACTTTTGAGGATTCAGAGAGAGACCATACCTTCTGCATTTCTCAAAATTTCTCCGCAGATGTTCAATGTGCTCAGCATCATTTTTTGAAAATACCGTGATATCATCAAGGTAGACCACCAGGAATTTATCCTGCTCCCCAAAAAAAGCCATATCCATCGCCCTCTGAAAAGTGGCCCCTGCATTAATCAATCTGAAAGGCATCCTGGCATACATAAATGTACCCCATGGTGTGGTGAAAGCAGTCTTCTTTTGATCCTCTGGAAGTACATCCACCTGGTTGTAACCAGAGAATCCATCCATCATTGACATTCTGGAAGCTCCAACCACCTTCTGCAGAATGTGATCCATTTTCGGAAGTGGGTAATTATCCTTTAAGGATGCTCTGTTTAAATTCCTAAAATCCACACACAGCCTTATTTCTCCGTTCTTCTTTCGTACAGGGACAAGGTTTGCCACCCATTCAAAGTACCTCAATGGTACAATTATTTTGGCCTTTAATAGCTTCTTAATTTCCTTTTCAATAGAAGGCAGCAGCAAGGGATTTATCTGTCTGAGCTTCTGCTTATGGGGCTTTGCATCTGCCTTCAGTGGAATTTTGTGCTGCATAATACTGATATCAAAAGTCTTCAAGTCCTGATAGGACCATGCAAACACATCTTTGTAAGACTGAAATAATTTCTGATATAGCATTCTATATTCTCCAGGGATTTTCTTAGACAGTTTTATAATTTTGGGGTCAGCCTCAGTACCCAAATTCAGGTCTTCTACAAATTTTCTTCTACCACTTTGCTTGGCCGCAGTGGGACATCATTCTTATCAAATATTCTTTCTACAGGCACCAGGCCTCTAGGTATAATGTTTCCCTTTAGCTGCAACACTTTGTTTCCTGCCATTTTTTCCTCCCAATTTCTTTTTGAAATCTCTTTAGATTCTACCTCTTCCTCATCATCAATATCTATATTGGAGAATTCCCCCACTGTTTCCAGGAATCTCTTCATCTGGTCTTCATCTTCAAACACCTGCCAGTGTTTGATATTATCTGGGATTTAAGGCCGATAACGCACCTCAACTTCATATCTTAAAAGAGGGTTATGAGGTGGTCGAAATGTAATTGCAGCTACAACAAGGGAATCAGCCATCCTATTCTGTTCTAGGGGCATGAACTGGATATTGAATTCCAAGAATAAATTCTCTACCATGTCCCAAACTTCATTCCTATAAGCCCTCAACCGAAGATGTTTGGTTTGACACCGATTCCTTACTTGTCTGACTACTAGTTTGGAGTCTCCCAGAACCTTTAAAATTTGTATACCCATGCTCCTGGCTATCTGCAATCCCAAAAGAAGTGCTTCATACTCAGCCACATTATTGGTGGCTTCATATTCTAATTTGAAGGACAGTGGTGCCCATCTGCCTGTAGGAGAAATTAATAATATACCTGCTCCATTCCCTTCTTTGGAATTTGCTCCATCAAAATGAAGAGTCCAGATTTCTGCTTCCATGTTCTCGGTGGGCTGCTCAGTCTTGATCTGGCAGAAGGATGGTTCATGAGCATAATCTTGATCTTCTTCCAGCATCAAGCATGAGAAATCTCCTTCCTTACTGTAGACTGGTGAATTTACAGAGTTGTCAGCCTTTGTCACCATCTTGACAAATCTAGTCTCCCTGTATAACCTCCTCTCATGGCCTCCAAAAACTGGGATAGTGGCATATGTTAAATCCATCTTGAGTGATCCACCGATTTTTGTTCCCCAGGACCTTGACAGAAACATACCAAAACGAGCTGGAATGTCAGCCACCACTATGTCCATTACCACACTTTTTGCTGGGATTTGGGCCAAATTGACCACCAAATCCTTGATCATCCCCAAGCATTTAACTCTTTTGGAATAAAATGAGGAGAGGTCTTTATATGGACGTGTGATTTGTAAACCTAGTTGTTCCATGACTGACAGAGGCATAAGATTGTGGGAAGCTCCAGAATCTAGCATACAGTTATGTAATAGCAGGTCATGGATTACTAGAGACACATAGAAGGGAGGAGTAGCGAGATCTATCTCCTCAACATGTGGGCCAAAAACTACCATGGGTCTCTCTTCTTGAAGGTTGAGACTATCTAGGATGATTGGTGCTTCTGGAGGGAGCATGAAAGATGTGACTTGAGATTGATATGCTGGCTGTTTCAATAGTTCAGTCAAGGGGACTGGGACTTTGACTTTTTCAAGCTCCTTTTGCAGACTAAAAGCAGGAGGGGACTTTTCTATCGCAACCTCTTTTAACTCTTTGTTTTCAACTGGGGGCTTGGCTTCGTTAGACATAGATTCGGCCTCAGGAGAAGTGACCACTTTTGAAGAAGAAGGAACTTTATCATTAGATTGCAAGGGTTTTTTTAGAGGTTGCTTACCTTTATCTGTAGCTTTCTGCATCGCTGGTTCCTCCTAAGTAGGTACTTCCTTCTAGGGTAACTCTTCTTCCTAGTCTTGGGTACGGGTCCTATTCCTAGAAGATCTGAGATCATATCTTCTATTGAAATGTGCTTGCATGAAATCATCAAATTGTTTACAATAATGATCAAATTCTGCTTCTTCAGCGTCTCTGATCTTTTCTTCTTTTTGCAATGAGCACCCAGCTTTATCATTCCCTTGTAAAGGGCATTCCTCTCCATCACTATTTGAAAAGGCAAGATTTGCATCTTCCAATCCATAGGCAGCATCTTCAGTGGAGTCATCTACTGGACCTTCCAGGTACAACGGGTGTGGCACTTTATCTCGTTGCTCCTTAGCTTCCCTTGGCAATAGTTGCAAGGGTGGCCTTCTGTACTGAGGATTGTAACCTCTGTTTGGAGCATTCTGGAAATTCTTGAAGGCTGAATTCTTGGCTTCCACTTCGAGCTTGACCATTTTTTTAATTAATTTTCTCATTTATTCCATTTTGTCTGAGTCTCTGTCCTGACTAGAAGTAGACACCTCCTCTTTGCCCCTTCTTCTGGTATCCTGCTCAACTCTTCCATTTGATTTTCCAGTGGAGGCAAAGTTTGCTTCCAACTCTAGTGCATCTGCCTGAGCATCATCCAGAGTAGCAGGCTTTCTTTCTCTGAGAGAGAAACCAAATTCTGAATCAAAGGATGCCACGAAAACAAATTTAGCAGCAGTTTGATGGGGCTTCATATCAGCAGGGAGGCTCAGATACAACTTATTAAATCTCTTGATAAAATCTGATACTCCTTCATTATGTCTTTTATTTAATTTATTGAACTCAATGAGACAATTTCCATGATCTTTCTTCTCTTCCCATTTCCTGAGAAAAGTGTCTTCCATGTTATCCCAAGTGGTAATAGAACAGCCAGCAAATGTCTTGAACCATTTTCGAGCTTCACCATCGAGAGACTGCACGAACAGTCTTAAGACCACATCTAAATGTTCAACATTAAATTTCTATGCAAAGGAGCAGAAAGTCTCAAGATGTTTCTATGCATCAATCTCACTTTGTCCATTGAATCTGGGCAAGATTTTCAGATAATCCTGGGGCATATCATTCAACACTTGGGATAATTCCAGGGGAGCATATTTATTCATCAAGAAGGCTGGAACATTAGCCATTGGAGGAGGTGGAGGTAGTGCAATAGTTTGATGAGTAAGAGGAGGAAGAGGAGTATGAGTAACAATAGGAATATACTCAACTGCAGCTTGAGGGGTTGAGGGGAACAAAGGTCTATTAACAGCAGATACTTTGGTTACTTCCTTGACCTCTTCAACCTCAGGGGTAGGATGAAGGTTGTTTTTATTTCTGACACCTCTCGGGGTGGACTATCTGAGTAATAATAATCAGTATCTCCAACAGTGGAGTCAGGATCTGGCACTTGAGCTTCTTGAGAAGAGGAAGAGGGAAAATCTTCTGTAAACACTTCAGGAATTTCGGAACGGGCTGATTTCCTTTCCCTCCAATTTCTTCTACGTATAATCTAGTAGGGGTCAGACACTAAAGGTGTCTTTGGCTTAGACGAATCTGACCTCAGGTGTGGCTTACGAGGAGCCAGGACTACAAATAGATATATCAAATAACAAATGTGGAGTCGCCAAGGTGAGGGAGTTACAACTCTCAACTCCCTGTGCTCACCTACTTAGGGAGTGAATAAAATTTTTTCAAGGCCCAGGGATTATGATTTTCTCAAATTCGATCCCCGGCAACGGCGCCAGAAAGATGTTGTAGCTCTTAGAGACCGTCTAGAGTTGTGATAGACCAGTGCCTAGGACATCTTAGCATAGAAAGGAGCATAAAATATAATGTAGGAAGTTGTCAGCTTCAGCTCACATGCTATCTCCTGTAAACAGGGAAATAAAATAGAATGGGACCAAACTCTCAAAAAATGACGCAAGAAAAGAGATACTGCAGAGACATTATGCAGAACTCTAATACAAAAGCAACAGATAATTCAGAGACAGTTTACTGCAAAGTGGGCCGATTCATAAATACTTCACAGACATAAATTATTAGAAGGTGTACGTAGTGAAAGAAGTATTAAGAAGACAATATTTAACATTGAGCTGATACCCAGATATACAATACCACCATGCATGGGCTTACCAATCTAAGAATCCATACATGATAATAGCATTTTAAAAGCACCCTCCCAAAGCAACTAATATAGCAGAAACACGGTTTAGATGAGTAATGGAACATAATATCATGCATGAGCCATATTTAAAGTGCTTGACTGATCCGAGCATGGGCATCAACTAGGATGAATCCATACCAAAAATCAGTGAGCCACTCACATTCCAAAACATGATACAAGAAAGATGGATGAAATGAAATGTTCTATTAGTATAACACAATAAAGAGAGTTACAGACTGTGAAATACCAAATACCAGAATCCTCTTTGATAGATAGAACTCCTCCTCACTGAGAACCTATGGGCTCTGAGCCTTCATACAAGAATTTTACAAAATGTATGCAAAAAGCCTTTCACTGCATAATTTTTTGATAAAAATCTAGAACCCCTACAATATGTTTCTTCACGGTTTTTATAGGAGAAACTAAAACCTAGTAAAAGAGGTAGGTGATGAACATTTAATTTGCATAATTAAAAAAAAATGGCGAAAACACTTGCGCCCATACTGCTGAATGAATATGTTGTGCTGTTTGTACTCTGTGGCCTGCTGACTGAAATAAATGTTTTGGGTGAAAATCTCTTCAGGGACATGGTATTGAGATAAAACCATATGAACATTATGTCCTTGCCTGAACGAAAACTCAGCTGAAATAAAACCTGGAGGATATTGCTTCTTGTGCATTGTACCCTCTGCCTTCTAGATCTTGAATTAAGATTTAAAATCTTCAATGCTGAACACTGAATTCATTTATCATTTGACTGATACTCTTTGTCGCAACATTAATGTTTCCATATGCCACAATCTGTGCTTTAAATGACTCTGGAGGGTTTGACAGATTTTACCCCTGCTTCTTTAATGAAAGTCGTGTCGTAACAGCTTCCCAAATCCTTTTTCAATAATCCTGCCTCTGATAAATGGTCCTTTGGAGCATACTCGGCTTTTATAATGGAGGCTGGAACTTATGATAATTCTCCGTCGCTATAAACTTGCAAAACTCGAGAACATGTTAAGAAATCCAAGCATATGAGGATGGAAGATGTGGCGGGGTTAATGGAAGCGGTCATACAGACGAGCGAAGTGGTGAAGCGACGCAAGGTGGTGACGAAGAAAATGCAGTGCAATAGTGTGGGATGATCATAGAGAGAACTAATGGAATGTGAAAATGAACGTGAAAATACGTAAGGAACGAAGAAATGAGCAAAATATAGGTCTGGGGTGGTGGAGAGCATGTGGAGGAAAACTGGAGGACAGGTGGCATGATATCGAAACAACAAAGAATGGATGACATGGAGGACTGACTTTGGGAGCTGGTCAAAAGCGGGGTGAGCAGATCTTGACGGTCCGATCTCGACAGGAGATCGACGGTTGAAAAAGTGTCGGAGGTGATGGAATGTGGGCCAGGGGCGAGATTTTCCTGGGTTAATGTTCGTGCAGCTTCAGGGTATGACGATCGTCAGATAGAGACCCTTCAGATCGGACGGCTAACAGCGATATCGCTGCGCGTCCTGGGTCGAACAATAATGCGCGATGGAGAGCGGTTTCGAGGCCGTACGCTAGGACGCGTGGTGAGCGCTGAGTGGAATCGCTGGCCGAATGGGAATTACCACCTACTGCCGAAAGGCGGTGCGATACATACCACCCGGTTTTGAACAGTGTTTTGGGCGCGGGGACCACAACAGCGGGAGGGCTGAGATACGTTGATCTATGGTCTGATCGGACGGCTCAGAACGCGCCCGAAGTTCTTTGATAAGCGCCTAGTGCCTTCACTACAAGAAAAAAGGACATTGGTGAGGGGCGAAAATGGTCACCATAAGCTCATTGGTGAGGGTCAAAAGAGCTTTCGTCACCAAAAATTGAACGTCACCAAAGGTGGCGTCACCGAAAGTATAGGTGTTGTGGTGACATTCAAGGTCCGTCACCAATAATGATTTATAGTGACGGATAGTGACCGTCACCATTTCATATGAGCAATGGTGACGGACAATCGCCTCCGTCACCAAAAAACTGAACATCACCAAAGGTGGCGTCGCCGAAAGTATGTGTTGTGGTGACATTCAAGGTCCGTCACCAATAATGATTTATAGTGACGGATAGTGACCATCACCATTTCATATGAGCAATGGTGACGGACAATCGCTTCCGTCACCAAAAAACTGAACGTCACCAAAGGTGGCGTCGCCGAAAGTATGTGTTGTGGTGACATTCAAGGTCTGTCACGAATATTGATTATAATGACAGATAGTGACCGTCACCATTTCATATGAACAACAACGATTTTTTGTGATGGACCTTTCATGTCCGTCACTACTAGTGCATATATATGGCGACGTTCATTGACCGTCACCATAAACTCATTGGTGACATCAAGGTTCGTCACAAATAATGACTATAATGACAAACAATGACCCTCACCATTTCATATCAACAACAAATATTTATGGTGACGGACCTTTAATGGTCATCACTATTGATGCGTATATATGGTGGCGTTCGTTGACCGTCACCATTTCATATTTTGGTGAGGGTCGAAAAATGTGACCATAAGCTCATTGGTGATGGTCAAAAGAGCATCCGTCACCAAAAACTGATTGTCGTCATTCCTTATGAATATCAGGGCACGATGGAATTGAACCACCAACCTCCTGCTTGTAAAGCAAGTGCTCTTCCATTGAGCTAGCACCCTTTAAAGAATTAGCATTTAAACTAGAAATTTCCCCTAAAGGTGCAAAGATACACCAAAGGAATAGAAAATCTAGGAAAATCAAAAGTTGCTAGAAATAATATGTTCAATATACATAATAAAAAGGCAATAAGAATAAATTTTGATATAATCTAACAAAGCATGTCCTACGTAGGAGAATAACTGAAAAGCACAACTAGAAATTTCAATCACAACATAACAATATAAAAGAACATGCAATAGGAAAGGAACAACTCCACAGTTTGAAAAATATGAACAATCCATGGGCTTGTTCTTATATATTGATATAGATAACTAAATAGAAATCTAGATTTATGAAATTCAAGTATCACACAAGAATGTCTTGAACAAATATCAATATCTAAAATAGTATTTTTTTGCATTTGGATTTACCTGGCAGAACCTCAAGAAAAAGTTTCCACAGAAACGGCCAATAAACATAACAACATGGACCTTAAACATAACAACATGGACCTCAGGAGCAATTGTGCAGGGGATAAAATATGAAGGTAAAGCAATAGAGAAGTATTCAAAGAAAATGATGAAAAGCGTATCTAGAAAGAACTAAGAACCCTCTGAAGTAAACCACCCATTTATCATCGTGACTAGTACACTTGCAAAAAAAGATTAGAATAAATTATGAACTATTACACCAAAAAACAGTGAATTTTTCCACTAAAACAGTTTCAAACTAATCAATAGCATGACGCTAACTTCTCTGCAAAAATAGGGAAGTTTCAAGACAATGTATAATAGTTTTCATGGCAATCGTGTTGATAAAACCTTCCAAGGAATAAGACCACAGCAGTGAACAAGAGTGTCATCATACTTAATACTATCAAAGAGTGGTCAATAGGAAAAGTGGATTGACGGACCTTCATAACTTGCATTGGTTCCTTATCCTTCATCCAACTGTAAAATTTTAGACCAAGGTTAACATTTTGAAGAGAAATTAAGAAAAGTCACATGATCTTGTGAAATAAGATTTTTATCACTACCATTAACTATAATGTAATAGTTTTGCACAAACAAAGAATCCTTGTCTAAAGTGAAGTAGTCAGTGATGATTAAGACTAATTGTGGGCTTAGAATTGTTTTTCCATTTTATTATTTTTTGAATTGTTAGAATTACCATACTTAATAGTAGAGTCATTTCCACCATGGATTGGGAAGTCCAAAACAACCACTTATGTAAGTGGGATTGTTGACTATAATCATTTTAACCTTCTCCTTCCTTTTGCTCAGCCACTAAAATATGTGTTGAGAACTTTTTGCTTAAGACATCCCTCATTAGAATGGGCAGAACATTAGTGATAATCATAATATTCTCGTAACATTTCCACTATCATTACAATTGATTTTGGGCTAAAATTTAGACTTATGGGTATCTTTGTGATGCCTTGTAAACAAATGAAGATGACAAGGGGAAGGAGCAGAAGAAGAGGGATTAGAAAACATCCACTGAGAGGAGCTTGAATTTTTGTCAATGATGCTCCATATTTAGGGATCGCTTCTGTAACTTGCTTTCAATATTCAAGGCAAGCCAGAAAGCCTTGCTCCAATGAACTGAGTGCATGCAAATTCCATCTTGTGTTGAATATGAAATAGGAGACACTTGATAAAATTGAAACATTAATCCCCGACAATGAATTTTTCAATATACTAATGAACAATCAATACCAGCAATTTTCAGAGAGGCATCCACCACTAAGTAGCTCCTTCCTAAGAGGTTAGAAACATTGTCTAATAACTAGTTTGTAGAAGCCATTGAAATCACCCAACAGGCACCACATTTCACACAACATGTTGAGTTGTGGGAGAAAGAATCTTAAATTATAATGCACCCTTCTGCGAGAGTAACGGCATTTTGGAGAAACAAAAATGCCTATGATAAGTGATATACCTGCTGGAGGTATAGAAATGTTGCCAGCAGATCAGGAGGTTGGTCCAGACCCAAAGAGATATCTAGGGAACAACCCCAAACCCGAGTAGCTCTGAGGTTATGGCAGAAACGTTGAGAAGGAATGTTAAGGCAAAAGTCTTGCAATCAGACTAAACTCACAGGATAAATACAAACCAAGAGTGACAAAGTTCTGGACAGTTACTTAGTCTAAAGAGGCTAGAAGCTCATGCAACACTAGAAGGTTATTTTATTGGGCAAAGAGAATGCTATGTGCATCTTGCAGATGCAAACTGTTCTTGCACATGATGGGAAAAAGGGCTTGCAAAAAGATGCCCTGTGTGCAGCATCAACACACACAACATTCTATTTTGCCCAATGCACTAACCTTCTAGTTGTGGCCAAATAGCACTTGGGTCATAGTGGCAAGGCTTTCAGTAGCAGGCACTTACCAAATTTTCCATAGTTTTCACTATTGTACCAGAACTAGATCTTGGACCTATGCTAAGATGTGAGGTGTTTCCACTGCAAGACATCAAGCAATGTGTTTAGCATTCAGAGCTAACAAACTTGAGAAACACCTTGACAAGGGAAAAACAACCAGAAAGAAATGAACAAATAATAATAATAATACCTCTAAACGATTATAAATAGGAAACCCTACTATCACTACACTGGAGGTGTAGGCCTTCACTTTTTTATTTTTCATTATAATTTGCACAAAATCCCTCTAATCCTAGCATGTCACATTTTTGCATTTAGCAACAGTTAAATACTTTTTCATTTGGTCACGTATGAATCCCAATGGACAACTAGTATTATATATGCCGTACATAACAATTAGTAAGCCAAAAAAAGTAAATGCAATGTTTCAACTGTAACTTCTTATCATTAAATGTTAGTTACAGTAACAACAAGGGTATGCCAATTGCATAAGCCATATGTATCTCCTGTGGAAAGGCTGATTGTAATCCCCATGTGAGCCAAAATCTCAATAAATAGCAACATAAAGAACTAATATGTAGTAGAATTGTTGTAGAAACTATTTTATAAATGGGAAAGGTAGTGAATTATGGAATAGCATATCATGCATACTACCTATTTAGTTACTTAACCTGCAATATCTACTATCATTTTCAGTTTCTTTATTATTTTGGTACACTGCTCATTTTATCTAGAATTACAGTGAGATAGTTGTCTGATAGTTGGTCATATTATAGTAGGAATGTCATCAATATAGGAAATCTAGTTTTTGACTGAAAATGAGAGCAGCACATAAGGAAAATCATTGCCACAAGGTAAAACTATGATTGACAACTTCTTATTGGAATGTATATTATTTGGAGTTAAATACAAACTATGATTGTTTGTGGTAATGATATGGATGTTGGAGAATAGACATTCAAGAAATTATTGTCACTGTAACACGTCTACAATGTAGTTGTAGATCCTTTTTCACGTTGTTTTCTATTTTCTGCAATGGCTTGTAGTGGTAGCATGATGTGTGCATTAGATGTTTGCTTCCAATGTTCTAGTGAACCTGGTATTTTCAAGAGGGTCATAACCTATTAGGAAAGAAATTATTTTTTCATAAGAGGCATTCCTAGAAAAAATTGGTCAAGAGGCCAATCTGAAAGAAAAAATTATAATATATATTGTGACTTCTCCAAAGCTTGAAACTTATTCAATGGTTGATACTTCACTAGTCAGTCAATAATGCAATAGCGTTCAGAAACTAAAACATAGTGGTGAATTGCAGGTCATGTTTGCGTTATGCTAGTACAAGCTTAGTCTATTCAGAGGCCTGCCATATGCAACAAAAGATATTTTCAGAGAAGCTTGCCATGTGCACTATTGGAATTGTAGGACAAATGAAATAGTTAGTTTATATATCTTCAGCGATTTTGAATTAGGAAAGAAGCCCTTAAAATGTACATCCATCATAAGACTAGGCCGAGTTCAATCTAGTCAAGTGTGTTGCTGCTTGCACACACTTGTTTTTTATTTTTCCCATTTTAGGCCTTAGCAAACTGACATAGTAAATGTATAAGAGTTCCTAAAATAAGTGTCTAAGTGAGATGGAATACATCTAAGAAAAGTCAAGCTGGCCTATCCATGTTCACCCATTATTGGGCTTCTTTAGGATTAATAGTTGAGGAAAGTTTTTTAGCATTGTGGGACTAAGAAAGTATGTCAACTTGTAAGATTAAATAACATTGCAACACCATGAGATTCATCTAGAATTGTTGAACTGATGCTGAACAATTTAGCATAATAATAGGAGACAACTTAGCAACCTCTTAGTATCATGTTGCATGAAGAATTGACTTGAACCTAAGTTTTTGAGGCAACTGATATACTGCCCAAATCATGTCCTTTAGGAGACAAAGTTTTCACATTGAGTGTGTGAGAGGACGAATGGGTATCATGTTCACATGGATTGATACATTAGTCCAATTTATATTTTCTTATCTTTTCCTAAAGGTTAATATCAGTAAATGCGAACATGAGAGTGGGTGCCCTCACATTTGAAGAGACAAATCTAGAGGGATTGTGTTAAAAACCAATTAAGTTAATCGTTCTACCCTCATGCTTAATGGAAATAAACATTTGATATGATTCATTTCATATGTGCCCAAAGTTTGAAAACACTAAAGTTTAAACTCCCAACGTGTCCTTTATGAGAGTGGGTGCCCTCACATTTTAAGAGACAAATCTAGAGGGATTGTGTTAAAGACCATTTAAGTTAATAATTCTACCCTCATGCTTAATGGAAATAAACATTTCATATGATTCATGTCATATGTTCCCAACATTTGAAAACACTAAAGTTTAAACTCCTAGGATCTCATCACTTTATTTATTTATGATTTTTACAAAAATTGGAGGTCATTGGTGAGAAAAAATCTCAAAAACCCTAAAAAAATTATCAAAATGATTAGAAAAAGGGATGTTGCTTGTAGAGGTAATGGGGTTTCTGCAAGAGGCAGCCAAGGAGGTGGTCACTTGTTGAACAAAAGAGGCTCTAAATCCTCTTGTATCCAAGCACTAAAGATCATTGATGACGAAGATGAGTCTAAGTTTGAAGATGAATTTGATTCAGTGAAGCTTGTGGGGAACAAGAAACCAATGTTGAGTCCTATTGAAAAAGCAGATCCAAAAACAAGTAGTGTGAAGGTTACTGGGGATGTTAATTATTTGAGCCAATCAAGATTTCACTAGCACAATATCTCACCATGGCAACCAACACAGTGGGATATGAGCGTATGACCATTGTGCAAGAAGTAACTCTTCTATCTATTCTCAAAGGCAAGGATGTGTAGGCCAAGGTTAAAACTTGCGCCGGCAAGACAATATCATTTATATTTTCTGCTATTGAGGTGATAATGAAGTCACAATTCCTCCAAGGTCATGAAAGGTTGCCGATTCTTGTTCTTGTCATTTGTCCCACTATGGAACTTGCAAGTCAAGTTGTTGTCCAGGCCAATGTTTTGTTTAAATACCATGAAAATATTGTTGTACAAGTAGTTAGTGAGGGCACTAAATTACCAAGAAAACATAAATGGTTACAAACAAATCCTTGCCAAATATTAGTGGCCACTCCTGGAAGGCTTTGGTACCATATAGAGAATACCCCAGTCGTCTCAAATCGTTTAATGG
This sequence comes from Pinus albicaulis, assembly GCA_034641835.2. Lineage (NCBI taxonomy): Eukaryota > Viridiplantae > Streptophyta > Pinopsida > Pinales > Pinaceae > Pinus > Pinus albicaulis. Next base: position 1,357,423,099 of record CM076578.1, on the reverse strand, counting down.
GTGTGAAAATGCTCGTACTTTGATGAAGTCGGCCATTTGCTAGATATAGGGTTCCATAGGGATATTATTATAGGGACATCCCTAGTTCCTTATTACAACCATGTCGACCCAAGTAAAAAATCCTTGATATAGGGCTACCAACCCCTATAATGAATTTTGATTATGGGGATGTCACCACTTGTGACAAATCCTTGTCACAAGATTTTAAGCCCCCCATAATAGGCAAATCCCTCTTACAAGGCATCATCAACACTCATAACATTGATCCAATGTTGAGTACAACCCTCTGTTTTAAAAATCGGCCTGACCGAAACCGACCAGGCCTGGTCGACCGAGCCGTTAGGGTGGCCGGTCCGACCAAGCAGAAAACCAGCCAGGTTGGCCGGTTTATTATCGAGCCGGCCGATTTTTGTAATGACTCGGCCGGCTCGGTAATAACCCGGTCAACCAGGCCGAGCCCGAGTCAACCAGGCCGAGCCAAAACTGTCGGCCGATGGGCCCAAAAAACCCGGTTTTGTGGACTTGAAAATCGATTTTAATTCGTTGTTAGGGTTTTTTTAGGTTGTCTAAGCCCTCCCCATGCTATTTAACTAACCCATCCCCTCTATTGAGCTCACATCTTTCTCATTCAATTTGCTTGAGCATTTGTGAGAGTTTTCTGAAGAGTTGTGGAGTTGTTTTTTGGAGCAGCTTCATGGTAATGTTAAATTCTTAAAGTAAAAGTTCCTTTTACTTAAATTTTTAACATTACCATGAAATGACTCAAGATGTTTGAGAGTGGTTCCAACCTCATTGGATTTCATATGGAGAAAGTAGAATTTTAGATCTCATTCAAAATCCAGCAGACTTATCAGTTTTTCAGGATTTCAGGATTGGGTTATTGCAATGTTTCCATCGAATTTTGTCATGTATTAGGGTATGGAACTCGTATTTAATCAAGAGCACCAATCCCTCTATGTACCTTGATGATGTGATGTTAGTGACAATGACCAAGAACAATATGTGATCATAAAAGCATGAGATACAATATAGGGTTTTAATACACTAATGGAGGATGGAATTCAAAACATCATCCTCATCTAAATACCCTAGAATCCACAAACCCTAAAAATTAGGGTTTCATATGTGAGCTAGGGTTTTCCATGAGCCATCTAGGGTTCTTATTTAAATTAAACCCTCCATCAAAAGAGCCTTAAAACAAATAAAAATAAATAAATGCATTACACATTACCTTGCAAACGTATGCATACAAGATCTCGGCTTCCTTAAATTATGGAGGGCCTTAGAACTGTCCTTTATAATGATGTGCCTCTAATTCTAGGACAAGTCCTCCTCACGATCATTGATAGGATACCACCCTTCTAGTTGTAAATGAAGTCACCTTTTAAGTCCTCATAGTCCCATGACCACAATGTCAAATGCCGAATTTTTCTTTAGATTAGGGGATTTAACTTTCTTCGAAACAATGAGAATAACGAATTCATAACAAGGATGCATTGTCAAGAGAAACAGAAGAAAAATACCCTTCAATTCTACTTGAGCAAGGAAGTCCTCCATAATTGCTTCAAACGAGGGGCAAAAAAACCTTGTTTATACTTAGAATCAAGCCTTCAAAGTAATGTACAAAGATGTCGTGAATTGATCTACGTTAAATTCTCAACTTAGATAGGGAACTTAATAACTCGGTCTGAAGGCTATTGTGGCTCAATTGCAAATGCTTTCTTATTTGAGGAAAAACACAATGAAACCCTCTTCAATCAGGTCACAGAACTTAACACTGTAGGATTAATCCACGGTTCTTTATATGCTTTGAATTACTACATGCCTTCTAGAGGGTTGATGTCTTGTCAAAAGGAGTCACCTGTGACATTGGTTATGTTTTTTGTTTTGATCTCTGTATCATCATCCTGTATTGGACAATGCACTAGGTGCAGTTTTGATATAATGGATATATTCATGAGCCTACTTTGATCATATGTTGTCTTTTGTGACTTATCTATATTGTAATGCTTTGTGTTTGGAAACATGAATAAAAATCTTTAAATTTATGTTTTTGTACAAAAAAATTAATATTTAATGTATTTTTTACAAAAACCGAGTCGACCGAGTCATTACCGAGTCATTACCTCGGCCTGGTAGCTGAACGATTCCGTTTTTTAAAACATTGGTACAACCCAATGTTACATAGTGAAACGCTCACCAAGGTTTGGGGCACGATCCCCACGCTTCCATGACAATGAAACTTTAAGTGAAACAATTGCAATGTCCCCAAAATAGTGAAATGTGATGCAAAACATTTTACTTTTAATGAGGGATGTTTCAAATATGTAAATTGGGTATTGCCTGCAAAGAAGAGTTTTGCCTGCAAGGAGAATTGCAAACGCCTCCAAAAAACCTTGGAAGGAATCACACTTGTATTACTTGACAACTTTACGAGTAGTGTAGAGTTGTCTCAACCTAGCCAGAAGCTGCTCAGCGAACTCTATCAGCAGCTACAGGAGGGTAAGAGGTTGGTTAAGGCCTGTTCCAAGGTAAGTCGCTTGAATATCTTTAGGAGCTATAAGTATGCAAATAAAATTGAAGGCTTGGATTTGTTTATTGTCAATTTCACTCAAACGAAAGGTTGGGCACATATCTGTTTTGAATTGCATAGCCTGTGAGTACAGCAGGATCAACTTGTGACTATTGGGCACAGAATAGAGCATAAACTTGAGAATATTGACCTCAAAATGGAGGATAAACTTGAAGGGATTGGGCACAAAATTGACGCAATAAGGGAAGAATCTGACCTTAAGTTTATCGCAGATCAGATGTATCAATTCGAAATTGGTAAAAGGGCTTCCCAATCGAGCGTCCCAGAATTACCAAATTTTAGAGTTGGTTTGAAGGGTTTGGTGTATGAGCTGAAAAAACGTCTCTTGCGCAATGATGCTCCACTGCTCGGAGTAATAGGCATGGGGGGCAGTGGAAAGACTACTGTGGCATTAGCCCTCTGCAATGATAATGAAGTCAAAGGTCATTTTAAGGAGATGATAGTTTTTGAAAGAGTTTCGCTATCATCGAACCTTAAGGGACTTCTTGAGAGAATGTGGGACAAGATTGCTCGCTAGAAAAGACCTGAATTTCATGACGTCGAAGATGCGCATCAACAGCTGCAACAAAGGCTTCGCCAAATGGAACCTCAACCATCTTTGGTGGTGCTGGATGATGTTTGGGAAATTGATCATCTTGAAAAGCTTTTGTTTGAAGGAAAAGGGTTTAAAACTCTTGTTACAACTAGAAACAACAATGTTGTTAAATCTGATTACCGGTATGATTTGTCGTGTTTGATACATAGTTACCAAATTCAGCCGTACTGGCCAAAAAATTCGGAAATACGGCAATACGGTTCGGTACGGCGGATAATTCGAAGTATTTCAATTCGGTACCGTTCGACGGGTGTGCATCTCGCTTTAAATTCTCCTCCACCATGCCTATTCCTCCACCGCACATAAAATACAGTTCGACAAGTGTGCATCTGGCTTGAAATTCTCCTCCACCGTGCCTGTTACTCCACTCCAGAACCATTACAAATTTAAATTACAGAAAATTATGCAACATTACTCATGCATCCGTGCCTGTTCCTCCACCTGAGCACAAAAATTGGCAATTAAAAAATTAAATTACATTAAATTATGGAACAAAAACTAGCAATTAAAAACTTAAATTATAGTAGATTATGGAACATTATGAAACATTAATGTATTATAATGGCAAGCTCAATAGCAATTTACTATTTTATAAAAATTTTCAACTACAAGTAATAGGAATAACCGAGCTAAAAAGAAAATATAATCCAAAGCACAAGTAATAAGAATAAACCAGGAAAAAAAAATTTATAATCCAAGTACAAGTAATAGGAATATATAATTCAAAGTACAAATAATAAGAATAAACCGGGAAAAAAAAATTTATAATCCAAGTACAAGTAATAGGAATATAACTATCAAGATGAAGATGAAAAATAAGTTGATGTAAAGATCAATTTGTTTTATAAGTTAATGTAAAGATCAATTATTTTCTATAATTTTTTTTAAATGAAAAAAAAAAAAAAAAGATTATTTTTTATACGAAGATACAATATAAAATTGGTAATTTTTATATAGAAATAACTAAAAAATCATAATTCTTAAAAAAATAGTAATTTCTATATTAAAAAAAATATAAATGAAAAAATAAGATATTTTTTATATGAGAATACATTATAAAATTGGTAATTTTTATATAGAAACAACTAAAAAATCATAATTCTAATTTTTATATAAAAACAACTTAAAAAATCATAATTCTAATTTTTATATAGAAACAACTATATTAAAAAATAATAAAAATTAAAAAAAATAAAATAAAATAAAAAATAAATAAATAAATTTAGTACTTGTAAGATGTATAATGTCTAATTTTTCTCGTATTGGATTTTATCTGGTCGAATTTTTTCCATATCGAATCGAATTCGAATTCGAATTCGAATTCGGGAACTATGGTTTGATAGAGCAAGATGCCATGTCCCTTTTCTGCTTTTCGGCATTTGATTGAAAGTCCATTCGAGAAACAGCAGATTACAACCTAGTCAAAGAGGTAATAGCAGAATGCAAAGGATTTCCGCTTGCTCTTAAGGTGATTGGAAGGTCTCTCCATGGTCAGCCACGTGCAGCATGGATAACTGCCAAGGACAAACAATATATGAATATCACGAAACAGAAGTTCTGAAACGAATGGCAACAAGCATTGATATCTTGGAAGAAGAAGTCCGAGAATGCTTTCTGGACGTGGGAATATTTCCAGAGGCTGGAAAAATATCTGCTGATCCATTGTTAGACTTGGGTGTTTATGTTCATAAGTTGAAATGGACAGCTGCTTACACAATCTTAATAGAACTTGCGAGTCGAAATCTTGTGACTTTGGTGAAAAATCAAAAAGGTACCCTGGGGAATCCTTATTGCTGTAGTGGTGAGCTTTCCTTAATTCAACATGATGCATTGCGAGACCTGGCTATCTATTGGACCGAGCAGGAGCCACGCAAAAGGTTTATCGTGCCTCAGAAAGCTGATTCTATTCGTAAAATGTGGAAGAAGCATGCAGGGCGTGATTTCAATGCTGAGATTGTTTCCTTCCACACAGGTTCGATGGAGGAGAAGATTGGTGTCAGATGAACTTCCCTAAGGCGTTTATCTTGAACTTTTCTTGAAGGGAATACTTTCTTCCACCATTCATGCAATCAATGGATAAATTAAAGGTTCTTATAATTGTAAATCACAATTCTAAGCGGGCTACTCTCAAAGGTATATCAGTCCTCTCTTCATTAACGTAGCTGAAAGTTATTCGGTTACAAAGAGTAATTGTTCCTCCCCTCCAATAATACTGTCAGTCCTGGAAAAAACTAGAGAAGTAATCTTTGGTTCTATGTGAGGGTTGTGGGAATACTACAGGATTACATATGGGGGTGGATTTAAATTTCCCCTGTCTTCTTGAGTTAGCTATCGATCACTGTAGTGATTTGAGGGAACTTCCTACAAGTATTTGTAGTTGGACTACCCTTAAACGGTTATCTGTCACAAATTGCCACGATCTTCATAAGTTATCGGAAGATATAGGTAATCTCAGCTCACTGCAGATGCTCAAATTGTATGCATGCCCAAGTTTAAAAGAACTACCATATTCAGTCTGCAAGCTAAGACAACTAAAATTCCTTGATATTTCACTTTGTGGGTACCTAAAACAACTCCCAGATAAATTGGGCCAATTATCTAGTTTAAAAGAACTTGATATGAGGGAGTGCTCTCGTGTGAAGCAACTTCCCAAATCGGCTAGTGACTTAAGGTCTCTGGTTCATGTCATCTGTGATGAGAAGATTCGGCATCAGTGATTATCTATGAAGGCCTTTACCATTCCCAACCTCCGCGTGGAAGTTGCAGAAGAACACTTCCATTTGGATTTGCTTGAAGATTGATTGATTCATAATATATAGGATGGCACTTGCAGGGATTCTCTCTCTATGCAGATCTCCTGAGCCAAGGTGAAAAACTGGGTGTCTAATAAACAGAGTTACATTGGAGCCTTGAACATTGCTGGTTGAAATTTGGAAAATAACAAAACCTCAGCATAATGGGGCTATGAGGTTTACTCAACAAGGAGCTCCAGGAGATCAGCCCTACACAGTTGTTCGCAGTGATAGAAACAATTTATTTTGTGCCTGGAAGACACTATCCTGCGGCATTGAGACTTTGTCAATTGGTACAAAGTATAACTTACTTTTATATATGATATTTTTCTGTCTAATCATGTTCACAGTGCATAATATGATCAATTTTGTCCAACATCCTTGAACCTGGTAAACTTCCTGCAATTACTGAACTTTTGATGGCTTGGGCAGTGATAAACAGCATGGCAACGTCATGCAGAGTGTGGCTCATGGCATAATGTGTAAGATGAGAGAAATAGGCACAATCGTTTAATTGGTACAATACCTGCAGGTTGGAAGGGCATACAGAGTTTGCACTTGTTATCATTGGAACATAACCAGTTGACAGGGTTTCTTCCAGAATGGATCTGGAAATTCAAGGATTTGCAAGTTCTCAGTTTCTCCAATAATTTGTTTTATGGAGAAATTCCCACCCAAGTATCTGAATTGAAAGTTCTTTGTACTACACCCGATCCATCAGAGGAAGGCTCTAACTTGTTATCATTCTTCCAGAATGGATCTGGAAATTCAAAGATTTGCAAGTGCTCAGTTTCTCCAATAATTTGTTTTATGGAGAAATTCCCACTCAAGTATCTGAATTGAAAGTTCTTTGTACTACACCCGATCCATCAGAGGGAGGCTCTAAGGACCAAACTCTGTGGGGATGTTTTGATGCGCTGTCTGCTAATGGTTTCACTAGATCGGACAAAACTGAAGCTATGTTCTGTGTTCAATTTCAAGGGCCAGGAACAAAATTTTCAACTTCAACTTCTTTATTTTTCTAAGGGTTTGATCAACTTGTCAAACAATAGGTTAACTGGTAGAATTCCTTCACATTTTGGGTTGGTCAAAGGCCGAGTTTAAATATCTCCATCAATAAATTCACAAGACACAGACACATCAAATATGGGGTCTAGACCAAAAAAATAAGTCAGAGATTACTGCAAACGCAACATGCAACTCAGATTCAAGACATCGAAATAATTAAAAAAATAAAAAATAATAATCAATAAGTTCGCTTGCAAAGCATTAAAATATGGGGTTTCCAGAAAATAGAAAAAGATTCAACTTGGTTATTTCCGGAGGTTCATTTTATAAATACCTTGGGCACGCTGTCGATGCAGTCCATGAGAATCAGTACCCGAATGAGAAAGGTCCCCCATACCACAACTTGTTGTTACGAAACAATTGGAATGTGACTACCTGGGCTTGGATACTCTTTGCTTGATACACTCTACTCGACTCCGCTTGGTCCACTTGGATATTGCGCTTTGACACCCTGCTGTTACCATTTCATCGTTGACGCATTATGCATTCAGTAAGGAAGTTCGAGAACCAAAGTCAGTCAATCCCAATCTATTCCCCCAGATTCCGTAGACCGAGAGTAGATTCTTGCTCCAGATTGATCTCGAGATACAGCATCGTCAGGGGGGTGCGCAGCATCTTGATTTTACTTCCTCCTCAGAGGCCAATCCGGCTGCATCTCAACATCTATGGCATCAACCAGCTACCGCACACGATACAAGGGGTAGAGCATCCCTGCAGAAAGCCCTTCAGAAGGCTCCACTTGCAGGCGGGAATAAAAATTTATCAAAAAATAAAAAATAGAATCATTCACTTCCTTGAAATATTCAAATTGAATTTTCAACCAATGCTAGAGGGAGGCGGAATTTTTTGGAGGGAAATTGGAATTAATTTAAAATTAAAAATTAAAACAAAATTAAATTGCAATAATAATATTTTAAAAAAAAAAATTATATATAATATTAAATTAAAATTTCAATATAAATAAATAAGTTATTAAAATGTATATGAATTATTTAATATTTAAAACTTATAAACATAATTAATTAGTAGTTATAATTATTTATGTGATCATCTTTAAATTAAAAGACTCAAAATTAAATTTATTTGGTTTTTCCTTGTTTTAATATAGATATAAAAGGGTATGATAAAATGCCCTCTTTTAAGGTTTGATAGTTATTATTTTTTTTACTAAGCCTTCATCTATCATAATGAGGCCAATTGCCCGGATTTAGCATTATGAGAGTTGTTATAGTTGCTACAACACCACCCAAAATTTTGGGCATTTGTCGAACTCTGATGTTTTCCCCATTCGCACTTTACATGTTGCCCCCACACATCATGTGTTGCCTCAGATGTTAACATTATGATGACATTACAGTTTCGAAGGTGTGTCACTTCGGTGATGTGCCAAGAGATTCCCTTCACTTCAAAACTTATCTTTCCCTAGTATGTATCACAACCAACAGAAGCGTTGAATGTGGACAAGCAGCATTTCATTTTGGATCCCCTTATGTTGACTATACTAGGGTTTGGGAGAAACCATAATTTGGAAAGAAAGTGACCCCCTTTCTGTATTAAACCTATACCTCTAAGGGCATAGTCTCATCGACATCGCACACCATGGTGAGATTTATTGCATAGCATGTCACCCTAGGCCCTTGACTGGTCATATGCCTTAGCATGTGCAATAGGGTTTGAGAGAATTATATATTTTTCTCGGCATCCTTGAAACCTTAGGCATTGGTGATTGAAGGTCCAAACTTGCCATGAATTAATCCTTACTCTCGAGGTTGATTATCATCTTCACCTTCTCATCTTATCTCGAAACTGGATCACTCATATACATCAGGGTTTACAAGGTACCTCATATATCATTAGTCCTCATTCCCTCTCATTTCATTAGGTTTTGGGCAGGTAGTTGTTGTTGGGAGTTATCTTGTCATCAACCTACATTTTCAAGGGTGTTTTCCCATTGGTCATATTTTGCATGTACCCTTATTCTCTCCTTTAATTTAGGGTTTGGATTATTATGGTCTTGTTCATATGTTATAAAATCCTAAGTTATCATAGCCATGAATCAAAGGTTAAAACCTTTTCCTCTTGAATTTCACTTTGGCGCGTATTACTCAGGTTTCTCTCCACCAAGTTTTAAGGAATCATATACATCATATCCATGTACATAGGCATTATTTCCTCAAAATAAGGTTTGTTTATGTGTGAGAGAGTAAGCCTCCAAAGCTTGGAATTTCGCTTCATATGTTAATATTAGAAGGAATGTTTGAACATTCAAGTCATAATCATTTACAAAACTACCTGAAAGTCTCTAGTGTAATTATCACAAGATATTCTTAAGTTGAGGATAACCTGATCATGATCGTTGAAGTCCTGACTTAATGCATGCCTGAAATTCTACTATTTGGTTGATAACCAAATCTTTATATTGCGAATGTGAAACAAATTTGGATAGTGATACCCTAGAGCCATAAAGAGACTTACTATTTGTATTAGTATTCATATTGTTTTATGTTGTGGCTCATGCCTTCTTGTAATGTGGCATCACAGGTCTTTTCTTAAACCACTAAGGGGGGAACACCAATTCAAAAGGAATAAAGACACAGTGGTCTACATACAAGAGGGCTCTCGACCATATGTGTATTTGGTCACTTCTTCTCATGAGGTTGGTGTGTGTGCACATGGATAAACCAATCCAGGTTTTCGTTGAAAGCATCGCCCCAAACGATGAAAGGAGCACCGCCTAACTGGGCCTCACATGAAAATTTGGAAAGCACCAAGACATTGGTCACTGAGAAAGCATTGGGTAAGGGTGAACATGCGAGACTATGAGAAACAAAACACTTGAGTCTTCCAGCCTTTTAGTACGGTTGTAGAAGTAAAGGCTAAAGCAGAGGAAAATGCATCAGTCATTTATGTACCAATGCCATTTGTTTTTGCAACTATTTTGGAAGCAATGAATGCCAAAATATACTTGTTTTTCTACATTAAGGAGGGCATTACCCGACATGGTATGGTACGTGTAAAGAAAACTTTAAACGAGCAATCGAAGACTCGACTTATCGGGTCAAATTGTCAAGCCTGGTGAGTGCAAAATTGATCTTTATATGGAGTCGCCTTGGCTACATATTAAGTCGAAGCATGAAATCCAACGATATGGTGAGAAGGAACCACTTAGGAAGAAGACTTATTTAAATAATAAATATTGGCTTCAGGGATTGGCAGGTGTTTAATTAAAGTGGCCCATGCTTGGAGTTTTGGCTTTATTGGCCAAACATGTGAGGATCAACACAATTACATCCAAAGGTCACATTTAAAGAACTATTGGTCAAAATCTCGGTGGTCACCACAACACGAATGCACACTCCAAAGTAGAGCATAAAAATCAAATGGTAAAGGGAGTTAACGAGTTCTGATCATTACGAGAGAGAAAGAGGACGAGTTGTGCTTTTCTTTTGGGTGATATGAACATTTATATACAAGTTAGATGCCATGGGAATATGGCATGTATGTATATTAACATCCCATAACAAGGACCTTTTAATTATGGCAATGTGTTATTAGGGTGCAAGCGAAGCCATAGATCAATGAAGACGTTAATAAAACGATCTTTTGGGAGTGGACGTTGGCTTCTAAAATACAATGATAAGGCTCCAAAAGGATTGCATAGGTGTTAGCACTAACGTCCACCAACCAGGCCATAGTGAGACCACACGTAGCTAAACATACATAGCTAAGTAACATGGATTTACATTTGAGCCCTTAGCTTTGCCTACTAAATGTCTAAAAAACATGGGCATGGAAATCTTCTTTGTTGTTTGCAAACTCCTTATAACACAAATAGTTGAATTTTAGGCCTGTCTGTAGAGAAACGGCTATAGCTTAATGTTAGTTGGTAGTTTTAAAGTGTAAAATTTTCTCCCTCTTCAGATTCAAAAACATATGGAAACCCTTGCTTCTGAGAGTATGAAAATGATGGTATGAATTGTTTATGCAAGAAGAGTATGAAGAAATATATGAGCTGGGCAGTTTAAAGTGCAGTGACAATTATCACGAGGCCTGCATCAAGCAGTGGTTGCTTTAGAAAAACAAGTGTCCAGTCTGCAATATTTCTGTCATTTCATAGCAGGAAAATTCTGGTTTGCTGCATTTTTTTTCTGTTTCTGTTAGGCAAATCTTAGGATCAGTGCTTTGATGAAGCAGCAAGCCCTTCCCTTGATTTTCTTTCCTTGGGCTGGTGTTTAAACTTTTAGAAAATCCTGTACATGTAAATATCCTTTGTGCAACCTGCATTCTCATGACTATTCCTTTGATAATGTTCTTTTGTTTTTCTGGTAAATTATGCTTATAATATTCCTTCTACAGATATGAATAGCGTTAACCATATGCAACTTCCCCTTTGTTAGGAGCTTTGTCAAACTATTAACCATATGCAACTTTGTCAGAATGTGGTCCAACACTACCAACTCCCTAATGAACTTGGAATCTTAGGAAATTGTATTGAATATTAATGTGTTTGAAATGGTCATGACACTTTGGATTTTCATAGAGCTTGATGTAACTTTGATTCTCACAAGAGACAATATTGGGCTTCAACAAGTGATTGGTTGACTCTACAATCAAGTTGCAAATCTAGATAGCTTCATAATAAGTATATGAAACTGCCATATACTTTTCTTCAGTGGAACTGAATGCAATTGTTGCTTGTTTCTTGTTGATTTGATAAAAATGATTTATAAAATGATAATAATGATGTTTAAAATGAGCCTTATGATGGTCTACTTATACACATTGATTGTTCACGAGGTGTTAGGGGTATGTTTATAACACCACTGCCCTTGAAAGCTTTGTCTTGAAAGCACAGTAATTAGAATTTTCTTTAGTTAAGCACTTTTTTGTGCTGGAATGAAGTTTATCATATATCTATATATACTTTGTAGAGGTTTGAATTTGTTTGTCCTTTGAGTGTTGGTGAGGTTTCTTTATATTTTTTGCATCATAGTCTAAAGTCTTTTGACGTGATTGTTTAACATGAAAGCTTTATGCTTATTGGCAATATATTTGAAATACCTGCATGATCAAGAAACTTTTATGGTTAATTAAATTACTAATTAGGTACTACAAAAAGAGGATGATGCTAAGAGGGCTTGCCTGGGTGACTCTGGGAGCAACCCGGAGGTGGTCAGACAAAGCTCTTCTAAGTCACAAATCTAAAGAGAAAAAACTAGTGATGTATATGTGGTTGCTCAACCTGGGCTATATGGAAAATCTTGGCAGAGAGTGTTTACCTTTCTGTGTCTTCTCGAAAGTAGGTTGTCTGCTCACAGAATAAGATCACTACATGTAGGTGATGGTTCTATAGTAAGTTCTCAGCCTTATCTTCAGAATGGCTAACATAGAGGATCATGTTTGAATACAGGATATAATTTGATGAATTTGGAGATTTAGAGTTAAAGAAAATTTTCACATTCCCTAGGTCTAGCCCCATTAGGTCACCTAGGGCAACAATTTCCTAGGAATCTAGCTAGAGGAAAACTTCTATCTCCTAGAGGCAGCTGCGTTGTTGGGTACCCTCACTCTCCTTAGAACTTGGGCCAATTCTGACGGTGGAATATTCAGATACCTCAAGCCCTAGCTCTAGGATCAAGTTTTGCCTAGGTGGTCCCAAGGATAGAACCTTGTAGGATCAATTTGACCTATCGAAGTAAAAACTCTTGTCTGATCCTTTCCCCTCACCTTGTCCAGTATAGGAACATCATTGGTTGCTAAATTCCATCCCCGAACCTGGGCTGGGTCCACTTGGCCCCGTGTGGTCTCATTTGGTGTCAAAGGCCTTTCATCAAGGACCATTTGGGAATCCAAGTTCCCAAATGATTTTAGGGATTGAGAACTTCCTTCATAAGTCTTATTCTTCTCTCTCAACCCTTCAATCCCCCTCTTCTCTCCCTAGAAGATAAATTCACTTGCTTAGAAGGAAAGCAAGTCCCACTCTTTATTTTATCTTAGGGAAAGGGTTTCGAGGGTCACTTCCTACCTATTCATTGACCTATACTCTACAAGTGACTTCCTAAACTACCGAGACTCCACCCATCAGTGAAATTCTGTGAAGAGCACAGAGCCTTAGTTGTGGTGACAATGGGCTAAGCCTCCATCGTTTCCCTTGTCCTAGCAGTTGCCCTCTTAGGAACCCCTTTTAGGTCCACTACTAGTTTGAGTGGTAACAAGTTGTTCACAATTCCATTTGTGAACAAATCTTTGGTATGCCCACTTTTGCCATATTACAGCTCCAAGATGAGAAGTCCAGGGCTATGGAGGCTGCCCTTCTTCTCTCAGAATCAATCCTCTACAATATAGTGAACTAGGGCTAGTTGGTTCGCCCACTTGACTATTACTTTAGTCCTTCAAAGTATGCACATCCTTAGGCCCTATACACCTACCCTTCTACCAATTTTGTTGTCCTTCACCAGAACAAGAGTCAGGGCTCTTCTTTGACAGTAACCTAACAACCCTCCAACTGTACTTGGACTACCATCAATCTACCCAACCACAGTCAATTCTTTTTGCTGATCTAGGGCCCACAATATTGTCTTCATCTAGGGCTCTTCAAATCTGCCACCTAACAAGGGTTTGAGTCCTCTCAAGATCACTGTTCTTATGTATTGACAATTTGATCTTTTTTGTCCAATCTACGAACAAATATGAACTACTCCTCTTATCATACTTCTAACAATCTATAGATGACTGAACTGGGGTCACAAATCAGCCACTAACAGTCCATTTACTAATTTTTTATAGGTTTCTTCATATATTTGTCTAAAACTCTATGGAAAGTCCACCAAAATCAACTCCTCTGCATGCCAATCCATTCTTCATATGGCACATCTCTTCTGCATGCTCAATTTTTTGCTCAGGTTCCACCCTCCTTTGGATCTATTGTCTCCACACATATTGAATCTGCAAACCATCTTCCAGATCTGTGGTCTTTATTGCAGAAATAAACCTCGCTCTAAGGGTCACAACTCGTCTTCTTCTATGTAAATTTTTCATAGTCTTAAGGGCATACCTTATGAACTAAACATGCTAGGAAACTGTCCTAATTAGGGCATTATACTTATGTACTTATAATTGTTGTAGAACAAACCCTATCCACACATAGAAAAAACACGACTCTTGCCTCCATAAGAGACTCGACCTAGCTCATATGGATCCATAGATTCTAGGCATTTCTTAGACTGAATCTTGACATGAACTTCAGATCTCATTGTCGACCCTCAAACTAGGGTTAAATCAGTGAATATTACACCTATGTCGACTTCTGTTATGGCTCTAAATTACAATGCAAGCCCTCCTCCATTTATGTTGGTCTTTATCACAGACCTTGCGGCCTACTAACCACCACAAGGCAAGATGGTATCAACCCTATCTTCTATTTCATGTAGAAAATCTAACCAACGGGATTCAATCTGATCTTGTAATGTACTAAAACAAGATATTGAATCCTTCCTACAATTTGTGGAAACAACACACGATCGCACAATCACATATAAGTAAGAGAAACAAGTTATCAATCGCACAACACAAGATGTATCTGGGGAAGTAACTGCTCAAAACCCTCTATCTCTATTTTCTATTAAGTCAAGGAATCGTGAAACAATACAATGCTTAATCTCTCTTGAGATTCTCCAACACTCTGCCAATTGTCTCCTGCTAATTTAGGAAAAATCGGTCTAATACTTAGCCAATTCTCAGCCTTCCTTGCTCACACAATTCCTATGGAATTATCTCCATATTAATTAGGAAAATCAACCTTCCTTGATTGCACAATCCATCACGGCATCCCAATGACTTTATAATTGCACACAGGAAATTTTCTATAAATACAACTGATAGTTATGTTCCTCTGAACTGTGTTACAATAAGGATGAAGGGTCTTTTTTATTATTTAAAAATAAGATAAAATCCTAAACAACCAAAACCCTAACCCGAGGAGATGTAACACCAAGAGTTTATGGGCCCCATTGGGGTTAGTTGGGCAGCCAACTTTTCGGGGTCGTAACTTGGTTATATGATCTTTGTTTGACGCACATGATACCTCGTTAGAAAGATTTCTCTGAGGACTACAACTACTAATGCGATTTCTATGAAATCACTAAACCTTTCTTGCCCAAAAAACGTCGTTTGGGGCCTCAAAATGGCTTCGGAAGTTCAGGACCCGAAAAACTGACAAAAATAGTAAACTGTGCTACAATTAAGGAAACTGAAAAACTGAAAGAGACAATGGCGAGGGCCCAAGTGGAATAGTTGGGTGGCCACCAATATCCACCTCGATCACCTTAAATCGAATTTCTTGAGCTAACTTAATCATCATGACTTAGTTAACTGACACAAGTTGTTATGAGACGAAATTACAATTTAGTGTCCAATTTATTTAAGGGAAAAATAAATTAGATGCCTCACATTCCTCACTCCTGGTACATCAAAATTCCTCGCCAGTGTGGGTACATTTTTTTTTGTCCTTTCTAGTTTCCAATTTCACTGTTTCTTGTTGCAAATTTCAATATTCCCTCTCAACAAGAAAGGAATTCAATCTATCCCCATCCGGTACCTTTGGAATGTTCTGCATGCTACACTTCTCTAGTGTTGTTTTCACCTGCAAATCTTGAAACTGAATAGCCTCCGAACAACTTACTCAGTATAATGCATCTGTCATCAGAATATTCTGACTGGAACTGCTAGCTACTGCATCTGTCTAGTACTGGATTCTCTGCGCTGCTGCTGACATCTGCATCCATGCCCTTTGAACTATTGCTAACTCTAATTTGTGATCCAGTATTTGACATCTATGACTGATTTCTGTCTTGCTGACATCTGACTACATCAATCTAACTGATCCTTCCTACTACTATTGTACTGTGGCTCCTCGTAGCTAGGTTCGATCCATGAGACACGTCATCTCAATGGACCTTGCCCAAATTTCTTATCTTGAGATTATGTCTACACATCACCCCACCATCTTACACCTTGAGGTATGGCTGCTCCCCCTTCCCATCTGGCTTGAAATTTCCCCCTCATGGAGGTCTCTGCTTGAGTGGATGCTTCCACTCAGTCTCCTCTCTGCTTCTCCAATTGTGGCAGCTACTCCACAACCTTTTGAGACTGCTTCTCATGAAGATTCATGTTGAGAGGTATTTATGCTCCCTTTAAACCACCAAGTCTCTAACTTCTGCCTTTCTCCTCAAAGCTTTGCATGCATCTAGTACCTCAATTACATATAGGTTCTTGACTCGCACATAGTGTAATTGTCCTGACATTACAAAAAGTTTCTAAAAAAGAGTTGATTTTAAATCGATGATATCTCCCTCATCTGAGCTTCGATTCGACCGATTTTTTTTTTCTATTTCGGTAGATTTTCGCAAGGAATCCCAATAGTCTATTTTTTTTTTAAATTTTTACACCAAAATATTCAAATATTCTATGCAAACTCGCTGCCCAAAAAATTCCTGCTCTGATACCATGTAGAAAATCTAACCAACGAGATTCAATCTAACCTTGTAATATACTAAAACAAGATATTGAATCCTTCCTACAATTTGCGGAAACAAAACATGGTCGCACAATCACATATAAGTAAGAGAAATAAATTATCAATCGCACAAAAACATGATGTATTTGGGGAAAGAAACTGCTCAAAACCCCTCTATCTCTATTGTGTACTATTAAGTCAAGGAATCATGAAACAATATATTAATGCTTAATCTCTCATGAGATTCTCCAACACTCTGTCAATTGTCTCCTGTTGATCTAGGCAAACTCGATCTAGTACTTAGCCAATTTTGATCCTTACTTCAGCCTGCCTTGCTCATGCAATTCCTAGGTAATTAACTCATTAATTAGGAAAATCAGTCTTCCTTGATTGCGCAATCCATTATGGAATCCCAATGACTTTATAATTTCACATGGGAAATTTTCTCTGAATACAATTGATAGTTATGTTCCCTTTAACCTATGTCTCAATTGGGTATTCCTCGAAACTGACATGCATACAACTATTAATAGCGAATTATCAGTTATATGATTGATCACTCATTGTGAATTAAATCTAATTTAATTCACTGGGCCTCTCACTATCTCATAACTCATTTAGAACCAGTTAAACTGATTTTAACGCATTTAATTGAGTTAATTACACTTGCACCCCACTAATGCATTAACTTCAACTGGACCCAAAAAATATTAGAATCCCTCTAGATGCCTCATCTTAGACCCTCAAGTACTTGAATTTCTTGAGCTAACTCGGTCATCATGAATTAATTAAATGACATAAGTTGTTATGAGATGAAATTACAATTTATTGTCCAATTTATTTAAGGGAAAAATAAATTAGACGCCCCACATTCCTCACTCCTGGTGCATCAAAATTCCTCACTAGTGTGGGTGCATTTTTTTTTGTCCTTTCTGGTTTCCAATCTCACTGTTTCTTGTTGCAAATTTCAACATTTCAAAATTTGATGCGGCCTTCACACAAAGACACCATTGAAATCACATGCCTAGATTCTCATGAGAAACCTCTCTTAAGCTCGATCTGCCAGAAGAGAACCAACAATATGCTATCCTACTTCCTAGTGCAAACCGACCCTTAAGGTATGCAACATTCTTCTGAACACTCACATGATGATCTTTCTCTTGGAGGATCATCATGAACTCCCTTTAGCAACCCTTACTCGCCCTCGTACTCAACCTACTTTAGGACTACATCTCTCTTCACCCCCTTGATGTGCCAGATAGTGGGAATACATGTCAAACATGCTAATATATGCCAAGTGATAAGGCATGCCAAGATGTGGAAGGGTGTGTCAATGTGTGTCAGGGAATGTCAAGACAACAAAAGGGAGAAAAAAGTTTAACTACAAGGAAATGAACACATAAGAGGGTTAATAAGTCATCAATTTACCTTTTCCAAGAGGGGCATGCTAGGCACAACAACACTAGGCAGCAATAGGTGCCAAGTGTAAAATCTTAGTGCATTCTAAGTGCCAAGTATTCCTTTATTGCTTCTCATCTAATTTCCAACAACTGATAATCACAAATAAATTTAATATTAAACCATGCCAAATCATACCAAGGCATCTCAACGTATTCCATACATGCTAAGACTTTCCAAGTGCCAACACGTGCCAAGCGCCAATATGTGTTAGGGACTAGTGTTATGCATGTTATGAAGTTAAAGGGAATGTTGAAGAGTGCTAAGGTGTGCTAGAGAGTGATAATGCATGTTAATGAGTGTTAAGTATTACTAGGAAAAAACATTAAGGGAGCACTAAGTAAAAATTCATGAAAGTTAATGAATATGAGGAACGTGTGCCAGAGAATAGTGTTAATGAGTGTTAGTTGTCATGCCAAGGAGGAACTGACAAGGTATGCTAAGCATTGGTAAGGCATGCTAGGGAATATCAAGGCATGTCAAGAATTCCCAAAGTGTGCTTGGGAGTTCCAGGGTGTGCTAATTATATCATGTGCTAATTAATAGTGCCAAGATATGCCAATACATGCTAGGTGCTAAGGATGTGGTGCAGGGTGCCAGGGTATATCAATATATGTCAAGGCAACAAAAGGAAGAACCAATAAGAGGGTTAATAAGTCAAGACTTTATCTTTTTGAAAAGGGGCATGCTACGCACACTAATAATAGGTCCCAATACATGCCAAGTGGCATTGTGTGCCAAGTGCTAATGTATGTCAATGCATTCAACCAAGGTGTTCCAGGGCATGCTAGGGACTATATGCAGCATGCCAACACATGTTAGAAGAGTTCAATGTTGTGCTAGTGCATGCCACCATGTGCTTGGGCGTAAGTGTCATCACAAGATGTTCTAGGTACAAATGTGTTCCAATACATGTGGAGTGCTAAGAAATGTTAGTGTGTACCAAAGCATTAATTTAAGGCGTGCCTAGATTGGTGAGGATCGTTAGGTTTTTCTCATTAATAGAATTGTCAAAGCTTGATTATGTATTAAATAATATATTTCCTACACACAATAGTGGAACTTTATCTAAAGGGAATTTGCTAGATAATAAACTTAATATATATGAATCATGTGTTGACTCATGATAGGAAATCTCTATTCAACTAGTTATTACTTGAGGGAAATGATACACACTAATTACTTCTAAAAAATTGACTGACCCTAACCACTATGGATTTGGACATATTATAAAAAATACTCCACAAAAATGGTATTAAATCGTTAAATTTTGACAAAAAAATATATTAACAGGCACATAGCGTCATCAAAAACTCATTGGAATGATCAATGATGACGGGCATTTTTTGACCGTCACCAAAAGTAACAAAAAGAGCATTGGTGAGGGTCATTAAAAGTTCGTCACTATAAGTGTCACCAAAGAGAGAATTAGTGATGGGCCTTTAACGACCCTCACCAAAAGTGTCATTCAAAATGTCTTTGGTGATGGACCATAAAGGACCATCACTATATACACTTACAGTGACGGTTTTTTAATGATCAATGATGACGGACATTTTTTGACCGTCACCAAAAGTAACAAAAAGAGCATTGGTGAGGGTCATCAAAAGTTCATCACTAGAAGTGTCACCAAAGAGAGAATTAGTGATGGGCCTTTAACGACCCTCACCAAAAGTGTCATTGAAAATGTCTTTGGTGACGGACCATAAAGGACCATCACTATATACACTTATAGTGACGGTTTTTTAAGGACCGTCACCATATGTGACACTGGTGACGGACCTTAAAGGTCCGTCACAAGCATGACCCTCACCAATGTCCTTTTTTCTTGTAGTGCTTTGCTCTCGGTTCTAGCTTTTGGTCCCGTGGAAGAAAGGAGCAGAGGCTTAGCGGAAGGGGCTAGGCCTGTGAGATTTTCGGCTTTACGATCTGTGGCTTTTTATAATGTAATTTGAGGGCAGAAAGGAAATGATAGTTGTAGAAATGATTTTTCAAGGCTGGAAGAGGGGATTTGCAGGATTATAAGCCATTTTGCCTATGGAATTTTATAGGAATCTGATTATGATCAACACCTTACATAAAAATTTAGAGGTTGGCTGCATGCTTAGAATCTGATTGATTTCTTCTTCATTTAAAGGAGGAGGGATTCTTTGTTTTCTTTGGAGTGAACAACAATTTTTTTCCTTCTCTTGTGAAGATTGATCATGAGGTTGAATGTCTTCTTTAGCCTCACATAAAAGAGTAGATGAATTATCATCTGTCCCCACAGAGAAATCCTGTGGATCTTATTCCATTTCGTGATTGCTTTAATTTTCAACTAACTTCTCTTGGTTGTCATGACAGTTAACTTGAGAATGAAATTCATGAATTGCTTCTAAGAGATCCTCACAATTCCAATTTCCTAAATCTTCCTCAATGTTTACAAGGTATTGTATGAGATCTATAGATTGATCATAACAATTTTCAGCTAATGATAAAGGTGGAGAATTTTCTTTATAATGCTCATAAAACACCTTGTGGAAATCTTTTAAAGAAAACAAACTACCAGGGTTCAAACCTTCATACCATTCCCTCGCTTTCCCTTCTAATGTTGCTATAAACATATTCATGAGGCAGTCCTCATTCCATTCGATCTTCAACTTCCATGAATTTATATGAAATTTAATGAGATGTAACAAAGCATCATCAACATTCTCATCTTGAAAAATAGGAAGATTTCTTTGCCAATTTACCAGAGGCATTTTGTGTGGGAGTCCAAGAATGTGATCACTGTTCATTGGAGCATACCTGCGTTGTATTCTTGGATCCATCTTGTCAATCAGTTAGAGATTAGGATCATTGTATATTCACAACCAATCTGGATTCTTCTACCAGTGGAGTCTTTAGGTCAACTGAAAGTTTTGGAGTCACCAGGTGTATTATTTCAACTCTCTTGTCTCTGGTTGTTGTCCACCATAAAAAACCAGGTACCAATCTTGGAACATACTTGAATCACACAATATTTTGACTGGGGTTTCCAAGTTCTGATGAAATATTAAGATTTTTCAATAACTCAGTTCCCAAGTATGGTCACCATTATGTTAGCTCTCCGTAATTTGTAAGATTAGCAAGAATAAATGACAGAGGACAACATCAAACCGCTTTTGGATTCAAGGACCTAGCCTTCCTAGACTTAGAGAGGGCTCTCTCTGTTTTGTGATTTAACTTGATAATTACGAATGCTAATATTAGGCTAGTTATAGAACTGAGGGCTGCTTGTTTGATTGATTGGGTGGTTGGACAACAGGACTGCGTAGACTATTCCATTGGGCTATGGAGTCAAAAGGCTAGAATGGCACATCAACATCAAGAGCATCACATGGAAAGCTAATTGTGCTAAATGGATCTTAAGAGTTGTATGCATTATGAGGTAAGGGAAAGAGTGAGGTCCAGTAGTGACTAAAGAGCAGTTAAGAATTCTTTAATCAGACTTCAACAGAAAACATTCATGTTGTAAATGCAGACAGAATTAAGGTGCTCTGACAACAAATCTTAATCTAAAACTTTTGATTTACAATTATATGAACATATGCATAGCAGGGAAAACAACGGAAACATTTAAAACAGAGAAGTATCACATCACCATTTTGACACAGCTCAAGAATCCTATAAACGTTCTTTGATTATTGATTTCCATCTCCAAAATTACAGTGCTCCAATATAATAGTTCTTACAATGTAGGGGCTAACAATATACAACCCTTGATAATGGAAATTCAAGCAGTATTTAACTAACAACTAAGTCGGTTTCCCTAATCTTCTTTGGAAAACTACCTTAATTACAAACTAACTGAAATTAGACAAGTGCTGCCATGCAAGGCCCGAATAAAGAAAGTCTCTGACGAACACTGCTTGTAGAATTTATTATGGTAACTCTTCAAGAATTAAAACTCAGGAAGCTCTTCGCGAATCAACAAAGTGGCTTGGAGGCGGCTGTGATGGTTTTGAAGAGGTAACTAATGGAGGCTCTGACATATGGCTCTGTTTTGCAGAAAACTGGCATTTAGTAATTAGTCTAGTGCAGTGCTGGCCACTTCTCATTGATTGGTGTCGGTGCTGGTGCGTTCTACTATTTTTTAGTTTTTGCACAATAGTTCTGCCTGAACGTCCTTTGCCCGAATCGACCTCCTGTGCTAGCACGCCTTGTCGGGGCTTATTTCCAACATAAGTCCTTTATGCCGTCATCATATAGTAAGTTTGGTTAAAATGCCTTTTTATGCCCGCCTCGACCTTCTTATCGTGTTTCAACCCTTTTTTAAAATAAAACAACGTAAAACTCATTTGCTCGGACCTGGAAATGTTTAAATTGTAGTTCTGAAACCACATCGCATCCACGCACTTCGCAGTATTTACAATTTAAGTTGTGACAAATGTAATCGGTGGTGTGATGCGAAGTGGGAGGTGACGTGGAGGGAAAAGTGGGACCAGACCGCAGCCTGCAGATCGCACATTGTAAAGTTTAGCTGTAAGTAGAGTAGGTAAACACTAAATCCTGTGAAGTGTGAAGTGCGGGGAGAAAGGAGGTGACATGGAGGAGAGGTGGGGCCCGACTACCGCCCGTAGATCGCATGTCTTAACTTTTAGCAGCAAAGGTAAACTATAAGGGATGCAAAGTGCAATGTGCACCGATTGGATGATGATGTGGCAAGATGGGGCCCAATGCATCGGCGAAGTTATAAAGCGACGAATGTTTCAGCGCTAAGGTACGTTTATGATGTTTTATATGATATGTCAATGCATTTCAACATATTTCAAATAGTTGCGGAGTGGGGGGGTGGAGTTGCTATGGTGGGGCCCGACCGCATCGCAAGTAATTGAAATACCTTGCGGGCGTTTTAACAGTAAGTGGTAATATTTGTGATGTGCAATGGATGGCGAGGGGAAAGGGTGACATGTCAAGGGGACTTGCCCACTTTAATCGCAATAGGGGAGATGGGAAGCAGAGTTAAAACAATGGTACAACGGTGAAAAAAAAGGTAAAGTAGCAATATAAAGCAGAAAAGGCAGAAGAGGTAAGTTCTAACGTTTTTAAAGGAAAATGAGAAGAAAAAGGATTCTAATGCGGGTGAATGGGTCCCACTCCATCTCATATCGCCTTAGGAACATTATATCATGAACTTAATGTTGTGGGAAAAGCAATAGACAAGATAGGAAATAGGAGAAATGTAACTGAATTTGGACAAATGAAAGATAAATCACTTAGAAACTTTATTGTTGAAATTCTCCGTTGCTACAAGCCTCTCGGGCCATCTATTTAACTTAGTTTATTTCGTTATTACAACCATATTTTGTTATTTACCTAAATTCTGTTATTCTAACTACATGGTAAATTTACATCTGTTGTCACATTTTTAACAAACTCCACCTTGACAACAGAAATCCTAATGCCCATTCATCATCTTTTCTGCAAGCCGAGAGAAGCAAGACACCATCTCAGCTTCTCTACTGTAACTGACTTCGTGAATATATCTACATGATTCTCCTGTGTGCAGACCTTCTTGAGGACTACTTTGCCGCCTTCGATTATATGTCTCACAAAGTGATACCTGACATCGATGTGCTTGGTCTTGCTGTGATACGCTGGATTTGTAGCCAAATGAATAGCGCTCTGACTGTCACAAAACACATTCACTTTCTCCTGCGTCCTTCCAATCTCATCAAGCAGACCTTTTAACCAGATTGCCTCTTTACAGGAATCTGAAGCAGCTATATACTCTGCTTTAGTAGTGGACAAAGCAACTGTTTCTTGAAGCTTTGACATCCAACTGATTACTCCACCTGCAAGAGTAAAAACATAACCTGTAGTAGACCTCCTTTTGTCCAAATCACCTGCATAATCAGCATCCACATATGCGCAGACTATACCTTCACGACCATCAAAGCTGATGCAATGGTCACTTGTGCCTCTCAAATACCGAAGCACCCATTTCACTGCTCGCCAATGTTCTTCCCATGGATTTGCCTTGAACCTGCTGACAACTCCAACTGCATGTGAAATGTCAGGTCTTGTAGATACCATCGCATACATTAAGTTGCCTACCGCATTTGCATATGGTACATGAGACATATACTACTTTTCTTCATTAGTTCTAGGACTCAAATCCGAAGAAAGCTTGAAATGGGAAGCTAATGGAACATTAACAGGTTTCACATTATTCATACCGAACTTTTCAAGTATTTTCTCCACATACTTCTGTTGTGATAACCAAAGCTTACCATTCTTCCTGTCTCTGTGTATCTCCATGCCCAAGATATGTTTTGCCGCTCCAAGATCCTTCATTTCAAACGTCCTAGACAACTGAGCCTTTAACCTGCTGATTTCTTCTATGCTTTTGCTTGCAATAAGCATATCATCAACATACAACACCAAGATAATGAATATGCCATTGAAACTTTTGAAGTATACACAATGATCATACTCACTTCTGATAAAATTATGGCTCATCATGAAGGAATCAAACTTCTTGTACCATTGCCTGGGCGACTGCCTCAGGCCATACAATGATTTCCTGAGCTTGCAAACTAATCTTCTGCTGCGACCTTGTACAAACCTTCTGGCTGATCCATATAAATCTCTTCATCCAAATCACCATGAAGAAAGGCTGTTTTAACATCTAACTGTTCCAACTCCAGGTCCAGTAAAGCAGTTAGTGCTAATACAGTACGAATAGAAACAAGTTTAACTACTGGTGAAAAAATCTCATGAAAGTCAATGCCTTCAACCTGAGAATACCCTTTTGCAACCAATCTCGCCTTATACCTGTCGATACTTCCATCAACTTTTCTCTTCAACTTGAAGACCCATTTGCACCCAACAACGCTTCTCCCTTCAGGAAGTTCTACAAGATCCCAGGTATTGTTCTTGGCTAAGGAGTCCATTTCTTCTTCCATAGCCTTTTTCCATACCTCGCTATCTGCATCATTAACTGCTTCCTGATAACAAGATGGTTCCCCATCTTCAGTAATCAATGCAAATGATGAAGCAGAGTCTTCATACCTTTTTGGTGCTCTTCTTTCCCTCGTAGACCTTCTTAGGGTGACTGGTTGCTCACTGGATTCTGGAATACCTCCAGTTTCCTCTGCTTCTCCACCTTTTTCAGAAGTCTCTCCTTCCTTTCGACTTTCTGGAAAAGGTACAGTCTCCAATTGAATCTGCTGACCTGGCGATACCTGCTTCTGTTCAACTCTTTCAACATCTGATTTTAAAAGAGACGATTCATCAAATGTTACATCTCTACTAATGACTATTTTTCGTGAAGTAGGATCCCACAACCTATATCCCTTCACTGAATAATCATATCCAACAAAGACACAACATTTTGATTTTGGATCTAATTTTGAACGCTGATTTCTAGGAATAAGAACATAGGCATCACAACCAAAAATCTTCAAATGCGAATAATCACAAGACTGACTCGACCAAACCTCTTCAGGAATTTGACAGTCTATTGCAACCGAAGGTGATCTATTAACTAAGTAACAAGCAGTAGATACTGCTTCTGCCCACAACTCCTTTTGTAGATTAGCATTACTAATCATGCTTCTGGCTCTTTCCATAAGAGTCTGATTCATCCGTTCAGCAACACCATTCTGCTGAGGAGTATAAACAGTAGTTTTATGTCTAACTATCCCTTCATCCTTACAAAATTGTTCAAATTCTAAAGAGGTAAATTCACCGCCATTGTCAGTTCTTAAACATTTGATTGATTTGCCTGTTTTCTTTTCCACCATTATTTTAAATTGTTTAAACACATTAAACACATCAGCTTTATTTTTCAGCATATAGACCCAAACTTTTCTGGAGAAATCATCAATAAAAGTTAAAAAATACAAGGCACCTCCATAGGACACAGTAGGAGATGGTCCCCACAGATCAGAGTGAATATAGTCCAAAATCTGCTTGCTATTATGATTGCCAGACTTGAATCTTTGTTTACATTGTTTGCCAAACACACAATATTTACAAAAATCCAACTTCAAGGATTTCAAATCAGGAAGTAGCTTGCGATTCATCAGTACCTGAAGACCTTTCTCGCTCATGTGACCCAACCGCTGATGCCATAGACGAGAACCTTCTTCTGCTTTATCTGACACGATCGCTGCTTCACTGACTTGAGTGCTTCCCTTGAGTCTGTATAGGTTTCCGACCTTTTCAGCCTTCATAACAACCAAGGCTCCTTTCGAGACTTTCAACACTCCATTCTGACCTGTAAACTTATAACCATTCGAATCCAAAACTCCCAAGGAAATCAAGTTTTTCTTTAGATCAGGTACATGCCTAACATCAGATAAGGTTTTAATT
Source organism: Pinus albicaulis (assembly GCA_034641835.2). Classification (NCBI taxonomy): domain Eukaryota; kingdom Viridiplantae; phylum Streptophyta; class Pinopsida; order Pinales; family Pinaceae; genus Pinus; species Pinus albicaulis. Next base: position 1,357,396,739 of record CM076578.1, on the reverse strand, counting down.
GTACCATCATACATTTTAATTCGCACATTTCCAATCCCAACAATCTGACAAGATGCATTATTTCCCATGAAAACACAATTACCATCTACAGTCTCATATGATGAAAACCAATTCTGGTGCGGACTCATATGATGAGAAGCACCAGAGTCTAATAGCCAATAGTCAGCATCTTGTGAGATATTACATACAGGGAGTGCTTCAGCAATTAAAACCTCATCACCCATACCTGAATCGACCTGATTTGCTTCCTTGTTGTTTTCCACCTCCTTCCGTTTCTAGCAATCCTTTTTGAGATGTCCTGGTTTGTTGCAGTACCAACATTTTGCTTTACTCTTCTTGCCGCCCTTTGACTTCGATCTGGAAGAACCTCTTGTCTTCTCCCCCCGTTCCTTTGACCGACCTCTAGCTACCATGGCTTCAGGTGCAGAAGTCTCAATGCTAGATTGTCTTCGTACCTCTTCAGATAAGAGAGCACCTACGACATATTCAAAATTTAATGAATCGGCAGTGCTCAAACTGACTGAGGTCACGAAGTGATCCCATGACTCAGGCAGAGAACACAACAAGGTTATTGCCTTGTCTTCTTCCTCCATCTTTACTTCCATATCGGACAACTGACAAACAAGCGTATTAAAAACATTCAAGTGATCTGCAATTTTCGTACCTTCCTTCATCCGAAGGCTGTACAGTTGTCTCTTTAAATAGATTCTGTTAGTCAAAGATTTTGTCATATAGAGAGTTTCCAATTTCTTCCACAACCCTGCGGTTGTACTCTCTCCAACGATATTGAAGAGTACTTCGTCTGCCAAACACAACCGCACGGTACTGAGAGCTCGGGCATCCAAGTCCTCCCAGTCCGAGTTTGACATGCTTGCTGGTTTTCTAGTTACCCCGTCAAGTGCCTTGTGCAACCCTTGTTGCACCAGCAAATCCCTAACTTTCAGTTTCCACAAAGCAAAATTGTTTTTTCCCGTGAATTTCTCCACCTCAAATCTTGCATTTGTCATTTTCGCCATTTCTCCCTCCTAGGTTTCTTCTTCTCTTTCCAACTAGGGTTTCAAACAAATATGGTTTCAAACAAATATTTCCCCTTTTTGCTAAGGTTTCTGATTTCCCAAATAAGGTTTCTAATTTCCCAAAATATTTCAGCTATGATTCCCAAATAAGGTTTCTAATTTCCCAAAATATTTATTTCAGCTATGATAATTTGAGCCTTTTAAATAATGTTCAACTCTTCTTCCCAAAAAAAAAAAATTATGATTGAAATCTTTCAGATATGAAGTCACTCTACTCCAATAAAAAAAAACAACAGCAGATTTCCTGAAACCCTACTCCATTAATTTTTCTTGAATTCTATTTCTTCCTTCTTCCTTTTTAAAGAAAAAATAAAACTGCTTCTTCAAATTTCCACAGCCCCAAAAAAAAATTTCTCAGTTTCTTCAAATTTCCACAGCCCAAAAAAAATTGATCTTAGTTTTCTCAGTTTCTTCAAATTTCCACACTCAGTTTTTTTTTCTTTTTTCACAGAATTCTTTAGAAATCTATTTCATTTTAAACCACAGATTTTATGAGATTTTATGAAAAAACAAAATCTTCCATTCAATAATTGTTTTGAAAACACAAAATACCGATTTCTGTGGCTTTCTTCAGGCGCAGACTCTTCTCCCAGCAGCAGCGGCAAAGACTGCTCTTTTCCCTCAACGGCTTCAGCCCAGCGGCAGATGGCTGGCTTCTTTTTGCAGCGGCTCTCCCTTTTCTTCGGCGGCTGCTACTTTTCCTCCACCAGCAGCGTACACAAAAAACTCTCCAGCGGCAGCATGCAGCAATCCCTCCTCCGCTTGACGGCAGCGCTTCTAGGGCTTTTCTTCAACGACCTTTCTCCCTCTGATTGACAGTCGCGCAGACGGTTTCACGTGTTCAAACGTACCCTCTCAGAAAAACAACAGTCAATTCTTCCTTTGAAACCGAATCAATAGCTCCGATACCACTTGTTGTGGGAAAAGCAATAGACAAGATAGGAAATAGGAGAAATGTAACTGAATTTGGACAAATGAAAGATAAGTCACTTAGAAACTTTATTGATGAAATTCTCCGTTGCTACAAGCCTCTCGGGCCATCTATTTAACTTAGTTTATTTCGTTATTACAACCATATTTCGTTATTTACCTAAATTCTGTTATTCTAACTACATGGTAAATTTACATCTGTTGTCACATTTTTAACACTTAAAACCCAAGGTTGGTTTTCGGTGGGGTCCTAAGGTGATAAGCGGTAATAGAGAAAGAGGTGTGAAATTGCGGAAGGGCAACACGTAGTGAGGATGGTGGTAAGGGATAACACCCATTTTGGACCCCCCCCATGGTTAAAGTTCGAACGCTGTGGGAAGTGCGAAATGAAACAAGGACCGTCAGATGAGGAGGGGGTGAGTGGAGATGGAGGAAAGGTGGAGGGCGATGACGTGATTGGTTTCATTTCTTTGTTGTTCGCAGGAGACTCGTTCATGACTTGACCCGCTTAGGGTGCACGACTCAACCCAAACACGTTCAAGGCCCTGCCTTTGCTTGTTTTTTCAACCTTAACTGCTTTCTTTGCTGCCTTTGTTTCCTTTTACTCTTGCTTTGGAAAAGATTTTGAATATTTGAACATTGACATCTATGTGAAATATGAAAAATTTGCAAAGAAAAAGACACAGTGACCTTGTGATATTGTAAATTACAGGTTTCTAACACCCTCGCAGTCTAGCCAACGAACCAAGGAGAGAGTTTCCCCTAAGTCATTTAGAAACACCATAACAATCAATTGGCCAATGCTCCTCGCTTAGTCATGATGTTTGCATGAAGGTTCAATTGTTCCCCACCTTGTAATCTTGTAATCCAAGCCACTCATTACTAAGTTCCAAAGCCTTCTCATGACAACACGAAGCTAAACCAAACCAGAGAGAAGTTCACACTTCTTCACTTACAATAAAAATGATGGAAGTGTGATGTAAGCATTAACTCTTATTAAAAGATTATATAATTTATATACATCAATAATTTTAAAATCAAATCAAAATATTTGTGTATTATTTTACTTGCATATAAAAATATTAATTTTCAAATACACAATATGAACATTATTTTATATATATATATATATATATATATATATATAACTTAATGTAATGATTTTATTTTTTATATACACATATACAATAATAATAACATTTCAAATTATATTATAAATTTAATATTTTTATGATTCAATAATTTTTTTTTTTTAATTTTAAATATAAAATATCCAATTTAAAATTATTGTATTATATTTATTAGTAAACTAATAAAAATATTTTATTAAATTAATAAATAATATAATTAATTAAATATGATTTTAATTCATTATAAAATATATTAAAAATATAAAAAATAAATAAAGATGACATCAGAGAGTCATTATCATATTGCTTAAAAGAATGGAAAAAAGATCCCTTAATTGATTACAAAGGACGATCATCATCGAGTGAAGGTGAACGAGTTCGTTCAACATCCCGTTTGGTGGGTAAAATCAAGTTCTTGTTATAACAAGACACTATACATTGAAAAAGAAAAGAAAAAGTATGATATCATATATCATCATTCATTTGGAGTGGTAAATGTGACGGAGGTGTGGACTTGGGATGTTCCAGAAGTTTGAAAAAAAGAAGAAGTTCAAAGTCATTATTTATAACTATGTTAATTTTTATATTTGAAGGAATTATTATGTACGTTGGATTTAGGGTGAATTTGGTAATAATTATGTACAATAAATTTATATTGAATTTTCATTTAATAAAAATGTATAATGCTAAATAAGTAAAAGTAATTATAAATTTATATTAATTTCTTTCATTATAGTTTATAGTTATTCTTTAAATTTAATGGAAGTTCTAATGGTTTTCACTTTTAAGATATTTCTTCACATGAATTTTGGTTAAATTTAATATTATTTTATGTTTTCATAGAGATACTTAGATTTAATACATTTTACACTTTCATGAGGTGGCGATGATGAGATAATTATAATAATTTGAATATTTTGTAATTAGACATCACCATGATATTGGCCATGTTACATTATTTTTATATAATATTAAGAATTAATTTTTTATAATTAATTTTTTAATATTAATAACTAGTATTCAATATATATCATTATTAAAATGAAAAAAATTAATAATAATTTGAAACTCTTACTTTATTACTATATTTAAAATATTAATATTTTTTAATAATTTAATATATTAAATAATCACAATTTTACTTAGTCAATAATTTATCTAAAATTTTATTACCACCTTCCATATTGAATTGAGTCTATGTTGAGACCAGTCTATACTTAAATATTTAGATATTTTAAATGCTATTTGTTATATTTACATTTTATGAAATTAGTTAATCATAGTGTATAAATTTTTTATTTTATAATTATATGTAAAATATTAATATTTTTTAACAATTTCTTATATTAGTGATTCATAATTAGTTAATATTTTTTATATTAATTTATTTCATTATAATTTAATTAGTTTATAATTATTCTTTAAATTTAATGGAAGCTCTAATGGTTTTCACTTTTAAGTAATTTCTTAACATGAATTTTGGTTAAACTTAATATTATTTTATGCTTTCATAGAAATACTTAGATTTAATACATTTTACACTTTCATGAGGTGGGGATGATGTGATAATTATGATAATTTGAATATTTTGTAATTAGACATCATCATGATGTTGGCCATGTTACATTATTTTTATATAATATTAATAATTAATTTTTTAAATTTAATTTTTTATAATTATTTTTTTTAATATTAATAACTAATATTCAATATATATTATTATTAAAATAGAAAAATTAAAATAATCTAAAACTCTTACTTTATTACTATATTTAAAATATTAATATTTTTTAATAATTTAATATATTAAATAATCACAATTATACTTAGTCAATGATTCCATATTGAATTGAACCTATGTTGAGACCAGTCTATACTTAAATATTTAGATATTTTAAATGCTATTTGTTATATTTACATTTTATGGAATTAGTTAATAATAATGTATAATTTTTTATTTTATAATTATATTTAAAATATTAATATTTTTTTAACAATTTATATATTGAATAATTCCAATTATATTCACACTTAGTCAATAATTTATTTTAAAGGTTAGTTCTTATCATCCACATTCAAGTGAACCTATATTGAGACCAGTGCTCCATATTGAAGTATTTATGTATTCTATTTTGAAGTATTTATTTTATTTGTTATATTTACACCTTATGAATTTACGTGAATAAGTATCACATTAACCAAGCACAGCCATATTAGTTAAATCTAGATACATCCCCTCATAATTAAAGTAGTTAAAAGGTTTATTTATTTGTAAATTTTGTTATTCTAAAATAAGGTCTATGACCATTTCAATGCTTCTTATCTTAATTTTTTGTTTAATGTTATTTTTGTCTTTAATGCACATGTTTTTAAAGCATTTCTTTCAATTATGAAATTTGTTTTGTTTTCTTCTGAATGCTTTTTATCTTAATTTTTTGTTTAATGTTATTTTTGTCTTTAATGCACATGTTTTTAAAGCATTTCTTTCAATTATGATGTTTTCTTTTATTGTGATAATTAAATTAGTATAATTGATTTGTCTTACAATACAAAAATAAGTGAGCTTATAAAACTAATAAGTTTTTTTAATAATATAATAATTATTATGTGGTAATAATTATAATATAATAATTATTATGTGATAATGATTATACTGATTTTCAATTTTTAAAATTGCTTAAAAAAATTAACATCAAAGACACATAAATAAGTTAACACTTATTTTTTATTTTTTAAAGATTAATTATTAAAAAAAGCTAACTTTTTTGGATTTAATTATAAAATATTATTTATTAAAACTTATGAATTAAGATCTATTTATTTATTTTTCTTTAAAAATCAATCCAGAATTAGAAGAAAAAAAAACTCAAAAAATTTCATAAATTTGATATATTTTTAAATTTAATATAAAATGTGTATTACCAAAATATTTCATAAATTCGATATATTTTTAAATATAATATAAAATGTGTATCTATCAGTTTTAATTTAAAAATTTATATTACAATTTTATTAAACCAAAACAACTTTTACCAAAATTAATTTTAAAATTACTTTTGAGTAAATTAAAATCATTAATTTTGAATAAACAAAATTTATTAGTTGGAAGGCCACAAAATAAATGTAGAGTAAATCATTCTAATTTGAGCAAATGTAAGAGGGTAGATGGCCTAAGGTTGTGTTTAATGACAGAGTGTGCAAAAAAAAGAAGAAGACTTGACGCTGCAAAATAACAAATGGTTTAGTAATTAGGGTATTTGCTTGAGCATGTGTCCTACAAATAGGAAGAGATAAAAACTTTTGTTATGGATAAGTTCCACAAATTTATTTAGGAGAAAAAGCTAGGGAGAAAAAAGGAGTACCACATTGAAGAGTTTAACCCCACTCATAATCATCAGCAAAATAACTTACATAGGGGCCAATATTTCTTGGAGATCTAAAATGCGTATTGGTCAATTAAGGACTAATTCTCATCAACTCCGTTGTGAAATAGGGCAGTGGAAAAAGCCAAAGAAATGTGGGAGGAAAGAGTATATATTTTTTGCTCTTCCCCAAAAATGGAAACATAAAAACATTTCATTTTAGAATGGGAGACCTTCAAAGATAGCATGGAAAATTATGCAGGTATTCTGGCAGCTAGCTCTTGGAATAATCTATTCAGCGAAGCTGGGCGCATTTATTGTAAAACTCCACAGGAAAAAGACCGAATACGAGAACTAAATAAAACGCAATTTATCCTATAGTCTATTTTTAACCTCATAGATGTTAAAAATACTTTCTTTCTTTATTTTTTTCTCTTTCCCAAAACAATGAGAAATCCACTCATTTTGAATAAACAAATATAAAAAATAAACCAACATTGGCTTTTCTATAAAATGCCCTCGGCATTGGCTTTTTCTATAAAATGCCGCCCATACCTTGCATATTACACAACGAATCATCGTTCTTTCATCGAGAAACAGTGGGAAGCATTGTGCGTTGACTCAACGAATTCAGCAGATTCAAAATGGCTGTCAAAATTTACATTGTGTAAGTTCTGGTTTTTCTCGATGCTGTTCTTTGGTTTATTTCCTGTAAGCCCAAATGGTTCTTTCTCTGCAATTTTTAGATCGCTTTACATAACTGTATGTGTTAACATTCTTAGATCACTTTACATTACTGTATGTTGTAATACTCTTATTCCGTTCAGCATGCATGAAGGAGACAGGACAGAAGCTTGGAATAAGATAGATTATGCTAATTGGAATGTTTATCATTCCCATAATGTGTTTATAAAAATTAAACAGCCTCTCTTTTAATTTGCCAGTTGATTGAGTTGGTGAAGTGCAGCATTGTGGTTTATTTCCCTTCAGCATAGTAAGGCTCATAAAGCGTTGCCCATTAATGTTCCTGCATTAATTTTTTGCTGTCTTGTTTTTTTTTATGTATTTCAACTTTAATCCACTGCTTAATAAATCCAAATCTGGAGAGATCCGTTTATCTATTACCTGCCACTGTTGCAATGAAACAGAAACATATGGCAGGATTGCAAAGTGGTCAAACCGAGGTTGCTCCCTACTGCACGTTCAAAATGGCCAAGGCGAGGTTGCCCGCTACTGCACGTTCAAGTGTTGTCCAAAACCAACCCAACTTGATCATAAACATCTGGTCAAAAGATATTTTGTTTCTGAGCTGAAACCAGGCTGTCTTGAATCGAGTGTCCTGGAGCTCTGTCTCTCTGTGCGGGCTATATATAAATGTATATTCAAGCCAAGGCATAGGAAAAGTTATGCAAATTCATATGATTTGTAGCCATCTTTTAAGCCATAAAGCCTACGATAGGACCATGCAACTGTACCCAATTCTTAGCTCTAGTCTTGATTGTAACTCTATGTTTATTAGGCATCTCCATTATCACAGTGCCTTGGAAGGTGTGCATGGGCTGATTACAAAGAATCCATTGCGATTATCATTGTCAATCCATTTGCCTTTTTGCTCATAGCGGTCTCAGTGATCGGGGAGTCTGCAAAGACTTTCCAAATCACTCTCCCAGAAGGATCCGACAAATCTGCTTAAAAGAGAGGGTGAATGGTGAGAGTCCGTTAGTATGTCTCTGCACGCCCTGAAAAGTGGGCGGACTCATGAACTGCATATAGGTTGGAGAAGAAACTTATAAAGGAAATTGATCCCAATTTTTGGCTTATGTCAGTCCTGTTTTGCTTTGACCCAAGTCTACCGTTTTACATCCAATCTTTCTCTTTTTCTCCCCAACCAGGCATTGATTTTAGAAATGATAAAGTACAAGCGGAGAAGCCAATGAATGTTTGTTGAATGAAGCCTGTGTCTATTTGAGTGCGACGCGAGACAGTATCCACTTAGAGTGTTAACTAAAGATATCGGTAACTTATTTGCTTCCAAACTTTTCAGTGGACCTGTAATTGAACTATGAAAAAACATTGTATCTGAGTGTGGCTAGCAGGTATGTTGCAGGCTTTGATGAGATATTTTCCAAGAATCAAGGACTATAAATCACAGTTCTTCTTAGCATCCTAGTAGGCTTAAGTAGTTGCAACATTTTAGAAAAGACGTAGGAAAGCAAGCTGCATACCAATCTGAATAAATCAATTTTTCAACGAAACATATCACTTCACAAAGCATTTAAGGGCCGGTATGTCTACAGTTGTAGCATATATCCAATATTTACATCCGGCAAAATACACAAGTTGCTTCAGACTGTTTCCTGACTTTGATATGGTTGACATATTACCAGGGCTTGCTAATCTGTCCACATTTCTTTTGTGAGCAGTTAACATTGTGTAATGAAAGAATGGAGATACCCGTTGACTTCCAATCTTAGCTTGCAATAATTTTTACAAATGAAGAATATTGAGAATGATGCTTTTCTTTTGAGACTAATCGTTGGACCATTGCCTTGTATGATGAAGAAGCAAGGAATGTTGGGATGGTACTGCTTAAATACAGAGTGGCCAACCTGGTCAACTACAAGTGGGGTTAATAGCTGATATAATTTTGTTTTCTGATTCAATATTACAATGAGGAAACTTGATCAGTAGTTCTACATCTTGCCAAATCCTCCCCTCCTTTTGTTGCAGTTAGGCTATCTGTGAAGGATCCCTAAATGTTTCTCCAAAGATGCTTACTTACATTGTGCATGTAGCTCCTTCTTTCTATGCTTTTGGCCTATGGTAGGACTTCGTTTTGTCACTGCCACAGGGACACCATTCATAAGGATAAAAAGTTTCATTTTGCTTGTAAAACCATCCAGCAACGTTATTCATTGACAGAGATGATCCTAAAACGTCAATCTACGTGCTTGCACTGCAAAGTCCATTGTTAGACAAAGAGAGACAAATCTGACAATACCCAAGATAACATATCCATATGTGACTTTCTTTTCAAGTCAAATGTTCAATGTGACGGGGTCTTGAATTGCCGAGTTCCACCCTGGTGAGCTGAAAACAGATAAGAACATTCAACTATGTTGTGAACACTACATGAGCTTTTGGGCTACCTATATTAAACGGCGTTTGTTTTCATAGAAGAGTTTTAATCTACAAGCTACATGGTGGGTTAGTTTTCATTGCAATGGAGATATTCTGTTCTCAGTTAATCTGGAAAGATGAATTGGGCCAAAGGTAGATGGAAATGAGAAGAGCTGAACAGATCTAGGTGAGCCAAGGATACAAAAAAAACTTGCTCGGGAGAAACGAAGATTGTTTTCTCGATGAGCTCTAGCTGATTGTGCAATAGGAGAAGAGTTCCCTTAAGTAGAAAGAGTAGCTTGCATGAGAGTATATAATTTTTTATGCATTCAGCTACTTCTTGTTATTTTCCACCTATTGTAACACTCCCCTATATTATAGAGGTGATGTGTAAATCGACCCCAAGTTTCAAATGCTTCGTGAAGTCTCTGCTTACTTTGAATCGTTTCCAGAGGAATTCTTGGTTTTAGTTGAACTGTTACAAAAGGAAGGGCTTTGAGTATGGCATCAACAATATAACATACGTGTACGATGACCTCTCAGATGTTGTTAATGATATTAGATTAGATTTTTTGTTGTGTAGAGTTTTTTAGCCGAGATGGCCATTTCTGCTTCTGTGAAATACAGATGAGTGATGTAAGTAGCAGCGATAAGTGTTACTGAGATCCCAAGTGAGTCGTATTGGAAGCCTCGTAAGTTGTTGACCATGGGCCCTGTTGAGAGTATGGATGGATCAGGTTGGTAGCATTGTAGGCCAGTTGATGTGCTAGGTATTTTGGTAGCCATGCTTGTGCTTGGGTGAAAGAAAGATGGAAGTGGGCACACTTGAGTTGTGGGCAGACAAGACTTTTGCTTTAATATGTGTTTGTGTCCAAGGATGGATGTATTACACATATCGAACCCAGAAGTGTAGATGTGTTGGTTTGTGTGTTTGATGGTGTTGGAGAAAAAGTGGGTTTCTTAAGTAGTCATGTATATGTTTGGGTGGGAGCAAGATGCAATTGGGTATCCTTAAATTGTGCAGACCGATGAACCTAAGATCTACTGCATTTACTAAACCCAAATGACATCTAGGTCCTTGGTGCTGTTGATGGTGCAGAGCAAAGGTGACTTGCTTAGGTAGTTGTGACCATGTCCGGGTGGAAGCAAGATGGAAGTGGGTTTTGCAGACATATGACACGCTCTGACATGTTGATAAGCCTAAGATTCTATTGCATATACTAGAGAAATAAGGTGGAACTTACCCTGGATGATTTAGTACTATTTGAGTTATAGGATTTGCCGTCAGATAAGATGTAGGTTACTTGATCAAGTACTATTTGTTGCTTCGATCATGGGATTGTAAGTCCGGAACCTTGATCTAGATGTTGGAGTTCCTTTCCTTCATGATTGTCGTATTCGGCATCTAACATATGCATGAGCAAGATGGCAAGTAAAACTCGTTGTTATTGCATTCTTCGTAGGATTCTTTTTTGGAAATTCTTTTGAGAAATATGTCTTAAATTTGGAGTGGCAATCCATAATATGGACTTCCATTAGTTTAAGTACTAGTTTGGAGAGTTATCGATCCAAGTTTTCCCACCCTTTTTCTTCAACATGCATATCAAGAACCGTTAGTAGCCATATAGGGATATAGGGATGCCTCCCCCATGATGCCCCTCACCCTCTCCCCTCCGATGCTCCTAGGATACATACTCCTAGGTTTGGGGGATGTTTGGGGAAATTTTTCCCCATGACCCCCTTTCGGATATACGTTGGGAACGCAAAGGAAAAAATTCCCTAGTGTGGAGGATGTGTACCCCTAGGAAAGGGGTGCTTCTAGGTGTTCCCCAAGGAAATAGGTGCTTCTAGGCATCCCCAATTTTTTTCCTATGAAGGCTTAAGAAATGAAAAAAAGAAAGCAAAACAAAAAACACAAAACCAATATATAAAATTACCCTATCTCACTTTCACTTTTATTTGCCTTTTATTCACTTTCACTCCATGGTGCTCATTTTATTTACAATGTTCATTGTCCATTGTTGATTTTCAGTTTTAACTTTTGAGTCTTGACTCTAGATAATGATGACCTTAGACCAAGTCTTTGATTTGTCACTCTCTTATTTTTGAGTTTGAGTAATTTCAGTTTACTATTTTAGACTTTAGTATGTACTATTTTTCTAAGTACATTTACTATGATAGTATCTCAATTTTACTATTTATCCTTCATTTATTGTTTATGAATCAATGTATTTCATTTTTGAACCTTAATCTTTATATCATTTACAAGTTTGAATATAGTACTATTTTACTATTTACTGCTTGGTATTTGCTTTGCACGATGATGAATTTGCATGGGATGAATTGTTATCTTTGAGATTTAAGAACCCCTATGCTAGGTCCCTGATCTCTCCCATCCCCCTGAATTTCCCCAAAATTTGGGGGTGCTTAGGTCCCTGATCTCCCCCATCCCCTGAATTTCCCCAAAATTGGGGGGTGCTTCCACACGTACCCATGCGTCTCCTTGCTTTTGAACTCCCCCATCTTGAAACTTAGTGGAATGTTGATATATAGCATTACAAGGGAACCATTAGCAACATTCTATTGGGATATCTTTGGGTAAGCAACGTGACTGAGGGGTGTCTATTTTGCCAAATTTGCCCAAGATTTGCATTACAAGGGAATTATTAGCACCATTCAATTTGGATATCTTTGGGTAAGCAATTATGACCAAGTGGTGCCTATTCTACCAAAGTTGCGCAAGATTTGCACTTGGCCCCAACCATTGTCGTGTGCATTGGTACACATCCACAAGCATGATCACAAAACTTTAGCATGTCCTTTAGTAAGCTTGAACCTTGGTGGTGGTTATATTAGCTACCTGCTTACATTGACCAGGGAGGCCACCATTGATAGATCAATGAGTGTTTTATACTTGGTTTATTTCCTTTTTAATTTCTTGCTCTCCTTCAAAGTTTCATTCTTTAAATTTTATGTTTATTCAGTTCATAAATGCGGTACACTTGTAAGGGCATGTGAAGTTCAGGATTGACATACAGCCCTTTTAGATGTCATGGTGGACGACGGGTATTTTTTGGTATACTTCATAGTCACGAAACATGCCAAGGCATGCATGAAGAAACTGATTTTCCTCATATGGTTCCCTATCATTATGACAGGATTGGGCATGTAGTTAAACAAATTTACTTATGTGTCTGTCAATTTGTAAACATAATTTTTAGAATAGCACTATCCTGTCAAAAGTGAAAACACTTGCAAATAAACCCCATTTACAGAAATGAAAGCCACAATAATTGGCATGTAATAGTCCTTGGCTATTTGTGAAACAGTAAAGCTTAAATAGACGTGATGAATATTCCGCTAGACATGATGAATATTGGGTGGGCAATTTGAGAAATGTTGAGCTTATTATCTCCAAATCCAGTACAGAGTGGTGCTCCCTTTAGTACTTTTCTAAGCCTCCTTGAATCTCTATGAAAAGACGAGGATTAAAATGATCAAGGATAATATAGCAACATCCTCTGAATTCGAATGGAAACTAGAGAGCTAAAAGACAAGGATTGTCTACTTCTCACAGCTGAGTCTGATACTCTGTTTGGCAGTTTGGTAAGTCTCCTTGATAAGATCTGTATCCAAAGAAGAGGCTCAAGATGTCAAGGATTTTCAGGGAACATCAATGATATGTATTTATAGTTCAAATGGAAACTAGAGAGCCAAAACCAAAAGCGAAAGCCAAAAACTAAAATATCTCAAATACCCAATGCATAATACCCATTTCCTCGGTTTATCTAGTTTGGACTTTCTGCACTTGACTATTACGGCCTACAGGGTTTGTTGCCATAAATCCACAAGAAATTGGACTGATGTCGTAGATAGAAAAGTTTCAGTATTGAATGTAAGTCTTTCAAAAATATCGAAATAACTAGCTACTTTGACAATCTCTTAAAACTTCTGCTAGCTTTCCTGAACTCTATGTGTAACGGTTTTGTGTTGAGTAGATTTTTATAACATTGTATGCCTCCAAAGTCAATAGACACTTGTCTTTCCCAATCTATTCCTTATTGAATGCTCATTTGTCGTTTTGATTAGAGCTTGTTTAAACTCATTTGAAGAGGTTGCCTTATTGAGGTTTCTTGGAAGCTAGAAATGCCAAGAGGTATTGGTGCTTATCACTTTATGCACCTCACTGGTTCAGAAATTAGAACAGAAGGAAAGGCAGAAATATATAGGCCTCTTAGATCTAAGGGTGTTTGGACTGCTGAAAATCTTGTTTGTATCTGCACCTAGGGCACAGCATTTATGCTTGATTTGGCATTCTTCCTTCAGAGGCAGCATGAAATTGGACCAATAATTGATTAAACACAGTTCTCAAGAAGGCATTGATTTTACCAATCGATCACATTACTATATGTGCTGCTTCTCCTTGAACTTCAACCCCTTAGAGAGTTTGTGGTACCATAGTTTCGTTTTATTACTGTCATCACATGAATATGTATTTAGGAATCTGGATCATAAATAGTGCAATCGGTTGGGCTAATGTTAATTTGATTGTGCATCTAATTTAAAAACTAGGTAGCATGCAACACCTGAAAGTAGTAGAACACAAAAGCAATGCATCATAAGACCAATCAATGCTTTACTAAAAGCAGCAAAAGCGAGTAATAATGCAATTGTAAACTTAGCAGATACATTTCACTTCCATCCACATTTTCTCTTGCTTCCATTCTTTCATTATGCTGAACTTGTGGAGATCCCGACCTCTGACTATGTTATCTTTTCACCATATTGGATTATTGTTTATTAGGTTCCAATGGTATTTTTATACTATGAGAACAATAATTCCTTTTGGAAATACCTGACTATTCAGCATATGTAACTGTCTTCTTGAAGCTCCCGATGGCATCCATTTATGTAACATCTTTCATGTAACTGATACGTTTGCAGGTTCTATTCCATGTATGGACATGTGGAAAAACTCGCTGAGGAGATTAAAAAAGGCGCTGCCTCTGTGGAAGGAGTAGAAGTCTCGTTGTGGCAGGTTAGTATCCTTTGCAATGCTTTCCAAAGAGTCTCTCTTTTATAATCTCAATTTCTCAATTATATACATTAGATATATTGTTTCTTTGAACTTTAAATTATTCTAGTATCAGGGGATGGGGTCACTTTATATCAAGAGACCACAGTTACCCCAGTAATTTAAGAGGCAAGCAGTGGGTGACACTGTTATACTCCCTTTCCAGTTTGTATTTTGCTCATTTATCTGTCATCTCAGATGTAAATGTATGGCGATGAGAGAAGCATAATTTTAACTGGATATCTTGGTAGAGTTAGTTTATTGCATCTAGAGGCGCTTCCCAACCCAGTATGGAAGAGATGTTGTCCTCTTCTGTTATGTAAAACCAGGTCAAATTACAGAAAAATAATAAAATAATTATAATTATAATTATTAAATAAAATATTTTGACTTTGTCAAATTATATAAAAATAAAATAAAATAAAATAAATAATTATAATTATAATTAATTATAGTTAATAATTAAACCACCTTAGATCGATCTTGATTCTTAACTCTGGATCTACCAAGTGTCGAAAGAGATCAAATCTCTTGAGATGCAAACCTCTTTTAGAGCGAAAAGGGATTTGATCTCTCTCGGTTCTCGGTTCTTGGTAGATCTGGAAGATCTGGAGTTAAAATGAATCTAAACTGGTTTATGAATAAAAAATGCATTTTTTCTTGTCTTGTTCTTGTTTTCAGAATAAATCTTGACAAATTAAACATGTACCACTTCAAAATACCACTTCAAAATGAAAACGAAGTCTCCTGCTTACTCTGTTGTATTATTTAAAGGATCTTGGAGTATCTAAAGTTACCAAATTGATAGATGTGGAATAAACAAAATTTTGTGAACTCTGTAAGACTCTTTGTTCACCTTCTATTCAAACATAAATTAACTTCAACATCGATGACGAGTTAAGAATAGCTTACATAAACTCAAAAGGTAGAGAAGGTAGGAATTGAAGATGGAAAGTTGAATCCTAGGTAACAATATCCATAGGTCAGAGCTGCTTATCCACATCTTGCCTCGTTGGTTCTAAGTTACTAACATGTAACTAGCTGTGTTGTGTATATAGACTTCTGACGATATTGTCTCTCAAATTAAGTATGCAAGAAAAATTGATACCAAGATGTAAGGTTTACTTATTATTTTGTAGAAATGCTGACAGAATGAAGGTCACTATCTCTGAAGAATGCCATGACCCTTCTCATGAGAAGTCCAGAAAAAGAAACCTGTGTATTTTGGCATACTTATCTAGAAAATTGATGTCATCCCATTGAAGCTATCCAGCCGGGACGTAATTATATTTTGGTCTACCTGCAGTCCTACGTAACTAGATATAATCTGTACCGTAACTCATAGTAGCGAGATTCAAGTAGAATATGGATATGAAGACAATTCGACATGGAAAAAATAGTAACAAAATAACTTAGTACTGCTAAAATATGGAAATAGACATCCCATAGATAAAAAAACATATGCTTTTCAAATTTTTAGAAAATTTAAGAACATATATAAACCATTTAAAGTAGCATTCATTCTCCATTGTAAACAACTTGAAACATATCTGAAATTTAAAGTATAACATATCATATAATAACATGACCCACATATATCTGTGTGTGAGAGATCATCCTTATCACTCACGAGCTTTAAATCTAAGTTAAAAGTCCATGCTCATGACCTCAATGAATATATTTTTAAAGGTTGATTAAGTAACTGGTGCGACTTCAAATTTCATTCCAAAGATTAAGGGGAACAATAGTCACAAAGTTTGTTTGAAATGATTCCTACGTTTCTTTGTGTCCGCTCTTTACTTTGTCTTGCTCTGCAAATTTTTTCTCGCCTATGCCATTTGAGTTTATATATATTTATATGAGAAGTCATATGAACTTATAGTAAGGTTATGAATAGTATAAGTAATTGTTAGCTATGAATAGTTGAAAGTTACACTATCGCATAAGCATAATTTAGCCTTTTTAGTTGAAGTTCCACTCGAATTTATATTTGAGAAGAAATAAAATATATTCATCAATTGCAAAAGGCACCAATATCACAATGAAACCACCATGTATTGAAAGTAGTCACTAGGAGCTTTCAGTCGTTGTAAAATAGACCCTAGGGCATATAGACTCTGAATCATGTAGTGAATACAGTGATCTACTGTAAACAGTCATACTTAGAAATTGTTCGGGACATCCGTCCTTTTATGCAGCAAAACATTATTTTCATCTTCTTCTAAAACGGACAATTTTCATCTAAATCCAGACCAGCTTAGGGCGTTGATCTGCTTCAAGTTCTGCTCCCGGGGCACTGTAGAGATGTTGGAAGTTGATGAGCTGGAAATTGTCTTTGAAATCCCTTTTAACTGCTTTGCCAAAAGGAAGAGGGAGTTGTTGATAACACGGACTAGATCAATCATCCATTTGATGGTTAGTAATGAATCTCATTTCACCTACAAAGTGTCAGTCTGATTATTGGGTGCAAACTTAAGCAGAAAGAACAGCAACTGAACTCACCATGGTTGTTGGTTCATCGGCCACAATTGGCTTTAAAACAGAAAACGTGAGAATCCACCAAGTATAGCGAAAACCCACATCAGCTATAGAGTCTCTTCCCCTGCAAGTGCCATCAAAGAAGGCCCAGGCCCACGGCCTCGCTTTAGTAAGTATCACTGTTTTTACCACACGTCGATCTTTAGGAGTATCCTCAGATAAACAGATTTGTAATAAGGACCAAATTTGTGAGACTGTTTGAAAATGGGGGCAAAATCTATCATCAAACGTAATGGAGTTTCTGGAAATCCAGATTCTTCAAAGAACAAGAAAAGGAAAATTCCTCCATCTCTTCAAACCTCTAACTGTATACCACTTCTGAAGTCTGGCATCTATGGACTGTCCCTGCCATAAGGAGCGTTTCCCAGCCAATTGGTTAAACTATAGCATGCGCATACATAGTGGTGGTCTCTAAAGTTTAAACATTAAAATATATTTCAGGGCCTATAATTAATTCGCTGTATCTGTACTATGTCAACTATCTGTTGAATTTCGAACTATGTGAATATCCGTACAGCAATGGTATTGCTGATTCTTGTTACAATGCCATAATTAAGATTTTTTGTGTGATTAAAGATTCTGTATTTTCAAAGGCGGGATCACCAAGACTCGAGACTCAATAGGAATATTACAATTCAAGAGTCCCACCGTTGAAGTTATTATGTGGAAAGAAATCCTATCCTTTAATAATGGGCTTTAGTCCTTTTCATGGGTGGCACTTTCATCTGATATTTTGTTCCCCTGGTTTTTCAATGCTGAAGGTTTTTCATGCTTCCTGTACTTGACAAAAGACGATGCAGTGCGTGATGTCATTGATAAGTTAGGTCTATAATTCATTAACAAAAGAATTTATCTTTTCAGGTTCCAGAAATACTCCCAGAGGAGGTGCTCATAAAAATGAATGCACCACCCAAGACTGAAGTGCCGATCATTGAGCCCCAGCAACTGGCAGATGCAGATGGCCTTTTATTTGGCTTTCCCACAAGATATGGAATGATGGCAGCTCAGTTTAAAGCTTTTTTGGATGCGACAGGTGGGCTATGGCGAACTCAACAATTAGCAGGGAAGCCAGCTGGTCTTTTCTATAGCACAGGATCACAGAATGGTGGACAGGAGACTACCGCGTGAGTTTCCTTCTATGCTTTAGCATGATCACTCAGATGAATTCGAATTCTTGTATTTGTTTTCATGTCAATTTGTATAAAATTTTCTTTAGTGCAGCGGTAGAAAGGATCTTTGCCTTGGTAAGCAGTACTTCATTTATTATGAATACTTAAAATAAGATATTTATTTTGCATATTGTAAACCTGTAAGTAGAATTCACTACCGGAAGATCATTGAAAAACTATTAAAACTTTATGATAAGAAAATTAAGAAACATTACAACCCTAGGATACGAGAAATACATACGCAGAGACACTGTAATATACTTTTTAAAATCCGAGAAAATATGATATCTATCTGAGAAAATACGAAATATATCTGAGATTCGATGTTCTCATTTTAAAAATGTAGATTACAGAGCAAGACCTTAAGTTCAGGGCTGAAGTATTTCTAACTTCCTATAAATGAAAATCTGAAGTGTATTTAACTGCACAATGGAAAAAGTATTTATGCTGTCAAGAGTACATAGGCATGCCATTTGATACTTGGTGAGATTATAATACAAAGGTGGTGATATTTTCGTCACTAACGTTCAAATCCACAAGAAACATGTATCACCCCTCGTGGGTCATCTTGCCAATGCAAGTGGGCCATTCCAATGCAATTGGGGCCGGGTTCGAGGCCTTGGTAACATTGGTAGAAAAATGATCCCCATCCTACTACTTCTTAGCGAAAGGATTTCTTTTGAAAATTGTTAGCCAGCTACACTTCATGGTTGAATTGGAGGTGGTTTCTACAATACAGTATGAGAGTGATGTATAATTCCCTGCTAAACCTCTCGAGTTGAGAAATGAAATTTAAAAAATATATTAATAACAAAAATATATTTCAATTAATGTAATGCTTGTCTATTAACATTAACATTGATTAAAAATAACACAAATTTATAAAAAGCTATCTCACTAAGGAAGAGAAAGGTTGATGAAAATTATTGGGTGCTTCAAATCAAATATTAGCTAAAGTGGATTAGTATGCATCAAAAGCATCAACAAGTACAAAGTTCTTATTTTTGTCTTCAGCATTAGGCTTTAGCATTATTATTGTTTATAAGTTTTCACCCATGGATGTTATGTATGAGTACTAATTTTGTTTTTAATGATATAATCTCGTAATGCCGATTATGCAATAGTGAATGAGGTAATGATTGTTAGCATAGTTTCAGTTTATGTCACAAGGTTTGTCGAATTTCAATTTTAAGGTTTCGAATTTTAACTTTGAGGTATTGAATTTTGGCGAACTTTGTAGTTATTAAGCAAGTTTATAGATCAAAACTCATAATCCTACTTCACAACTCAAGCTTGTAATTTATCCTTGCAATTTCCATGTTTGCGATAGCATTTTTTATGTTTATTGATGTTGATATCTTACTATTTTATCCTATTTTTCATTTTAAAGTTATTATATGTATACATATAGAAAATGTATATAGACGAACTTAATGGTGAACCTCATCAAAAAATTCGAACTCGAATTGAATCTGATCATTGCCGAACCCGAACCATGTGACTTAGGCTCCAACTTCATTCTAGTTCTATCAAGTGTGCAGAGGGATCAAATCATTAAATCTTTAAAGGTGCAGGTTTTTTGAGGGATTAAAATTTGAGGAAGTGTTATACCTTGATTTAATCTCTTGCTCAAGTTCTTCTCCCTTACAAAGCTTTGCACCTCCATGGATATGATCGCTCTCTGCACTTGATAGAGCAGGAGCTAATATGGTTCTAAGATGGTTTTATGCAGAAAATACTTCCAGATTGGAGAAGAGCACATTTGCTACGTTGTGATTAGCAAGCTGTTCAAAAAACATAACTAGGCACATATAACCATTTTGAAAGGATTGGAATATTGCATGGTCCAATTTTATCATGATTTTATATGATGGTAATTTTACTTGGTGCATGATGTGATTCATTGTCAAAGCTGTATTCTGGATTCACTCTTTCTACCATATGCGTTGCTAAGTTGTTAGAGGACTTGTTGCTGAAAGTCAGTTTCAATTTTCTAGTATTATCCCTCTAGATCCAAGACCTTTGTTGCATCTATATGAATTTTAATTTCTTTAGTCTCCTTTTCTAGCGAGATGGGGACAACAGTGGACAAATCCTGTTCAGTCTGTATTGTTTGGAAGCAAGGGATGAAACAGTTTAAGTTTATTTATCCGGGGATGAAACTAAACCTCCAAGTTCAATCTCTAGTGCCTAACACAAATTAGTTTGAGGCAGTTAAGAGAAGACAGAAAGAAAATATGCTTGACATTTAATGACAAACATAGATTGGTAGGTTCAGTTGGTATTCACAAAAATACTAATCCAGGATCCTCTCAAAAGGAGTTTAACGGTCTTTCATATGGCCCACAGTTTTACTTGTTAATAGAATAATTTGAAAACTCAGGTCTCAACTAATAGATTCTTAGAGCTATGATGGCAAATTCAAATTCAAGGGAACCAATTTTAAATACTAAGGAAAATGCGCATAATTTATGATATACACCAAATGACCTGTATATTAGTACCTCATTTTTAAGTTGCTTTATCTGTAGAAGCTTTCTTCGTTTTATAACAATTAT
Organism: Pinus albicaulis; assembly: GCA_034641835.2. Taxonomy (NCBI): domain Eukaryota; kingdom Viridiplantae; phylum Streptophyta; class Pinopsida; order Pinales; family Pinaceae; genus Pinus; species Pinus albicaulis. Next base: position 1,357,375,782 of record CM076578.1, on the reverse strand, counting down.
AGCGAGTAAAAATATAAATTTTTCTCATTTTGGTATCTATAAACTTCTGGTCTATTAAAATTTAAAGTCTTAGACACCAATGTTCACAACTTTTTCTTGGTGATGGTTGGAGCAGCTTATATTTTACATATTTTTTCTTGCAAGGTTAGCATTTTTCTTACAAGGTTAGCATTCATAAAACTCTTATTCGCATCCTGGCCAATATAGCTATAGCATTAGTAGTATTCTATGATATGGTTAGTGATCAGTTTTTGTAGAAGGAAGCAATCGGGCAGTAAATGTGAATATAATTGTTGTAGATAATTTCATGAGATCTTGTATTCTTCATTGGGTATTGAACTCAAAACCACTTTAAATTGCTTTGGCGTGTGGTGCCACACTCGTGACTTGTTTTCTTTTAAAAGCTCTATTTGTGCATAAAGAAATTATTAATAGCAAAAAGGAAGCATTATTTTTGCAAAAAATGAAACTCTTCTAATTTTTTAATTTGTTGAACTCCCTGGTTCCAATGTGATTTTAACAACATTAGCAAAATGCAGATTGACGGCTGTAACACAGCTGGTTCACCATGGCATGCTCTATGTCCCAGTAGGATACACCTTTGGAGCTGGAATGTTTGAGATGGAACAAGTGAAAGGCGGCAGTCCATATGGTTCTGGAACTTTTGCTGGTGATGGCTCGCGCCAGCCAAGCAAGCTAGAATTGGAACAAGCTTTTCATCAAGGAAAATATCTTGCCGGCATTGCTAAGAAACTCAAGGGGGAAGCTTAATGCACACAGCACAATTGTGCCTTAGACATTGCTTCAATAGCTATTTTCTAATTCGGTGCCAATTTAGCTTGATTCACATTGCCATTATTCAGTTCATAGTACAATAGTTCATATCACATTGTTTGTGATATGGTACTTATCTCATTATTTTGGTGCATTCTATATTGTTTTTAGTTTATTAGTTGCCTGGCATTGCTATTGTAATGATGATGCACTGAACAACTTTAAAAGCTCTGAAATACCTACTAATAATTCCATCCTAGCGTAACCCAGTTCTCTGGGTGCATGTTCTCGAGCGATACAGTGTGCATTTGAAAAACGTGGATTGCATGTATGTGCAGGTAGTTTTTATATTTGTTTTTTTTTAAGAATTACAAACGTTTCAGGTGCTATATATAGTATACTGTGCACTTAAATGGAATATATTTACATCCAATGATGATTTTAATTTAGTAATTTCAGGTGCTATATATAGTATACTGTGCACTTAAATGGAATATATTTACATCCAATGATGATTTTAATTTAGTAACAGCCTGTTTCATCTATTTTTCAAGGGCAACTCATTTTAGTGCATTAAATTTCTCCCAACTTCTTTACTTGCCATGATTGAATGCCAAGACATCAACTTACCACTTTGGCCATCTATAATTCTGTTATAACCCTATTTTCCACATCATTTTAGTGAGAGGAACCACATGTCAACTCCTTCCGTTGCTGGCCTGAATGTAGCCATTCTCCTCCTCGTTTGAGCTCAGTTAGCAGTCCATCCCTCCCACAACCTTGGCAACTTGTGTATCCATTGCTCCATGCATGTGTGCGTCCTATCACCTGGTATACAACCTGTCTTCTTCTTGGGAGTGATGGAGGTCAGAAGTCTAGAAGAATCCCTTCCCAAGGAGATCAGCTTGACATATCTTATCATGAATTGGTTGAAGGTCAATATTTATAGAAGCTTCCTAACTTCTCTTAGCCCTAGTTGTCTAGATAAATCCTCTGAATTTGGGAGAGGCCTATTAAGTGAGACCCTCTCAAGGGTGAGAAGAGGAATCAGAGAGAGATAGCCCAATAATGTTGGTAAAATATCACCAAAACACTTTTTCCTTGCATCTCCAATGAGCCTAATTTGTCTATAAGTCAAGGGATTCGAATGAATTTTCTCGACAATAACTTAGTACTCTTGATCCATAGGCCTTCCCAAGACCTAAGACAAATTGTGTGTGCAAAACCTACTTAGCCTAGAAAGTATATGACACAAACATGCAAAACAAGAGTAAACAAAGAGGAAGAATGAGGTCCACCTTATCATGGAAGGTGGATGCTCAATGCTTGCGATGATATAACTCGAGATCTTGGCTTCTTGGTTCCCTTCACTTGTGACCTACCCAAAAACAACAACAAATCACCATTTCTATATTCCTGCAAACTTATGTTAGTATTAGTACCATAATAACCTATAAACAAGTATAATAATACAAAAGAAAAATAATGTTACAGGGGGGAAATGAAAATTATTTTCATTATACCATGACAATTACAATGTTACTCCCTTTTCGTAGTCCTTGTCCTTGTCTCCTCCTCTTACCAAAACTCATAATCAGACTCACTGTGCCTTGTAGCTTATCACAAGGAGAAAATAGGTTCTCAATTCAACAACATTTCGTTATGTTCGATTTTTCTCTCCTTTTTCCATTGAGAGAATTTCTTATATAGAAGGTTCTGAAGGAGTGATAAGATGTATCTAGACACTTTGTTGACCATATTTGATATGGTCCTTTCATCCTTATCTTTTAGAACTTATCATGTTTTACCTTTTCTATCATGATCCATTCGCTCTTCCAGCCCTAGTTGCTTCAACTCTCTTTTGTTGTGTAATTAGAGCATTGTAACTCTCCCTGAAAATCCAACAAGAGCATTGCAACTCTCCTCACTAGTGTTCTAGGGGCATTGAAGAGGAAAAATAGTGTTTTTGTTAGGGTTTCCATGGGGTTTCTTCTGCATTCTAGCCTTCAATTTGAGGTGTTTCCGTAGTAGACCCAAGGGGGTGTCACTTTGAGATATGATAGACCCTGAGGGTGACATTTAGAGATGTAACAGATGACCCCTAATGTATGAGGTCGGAAGAGAAGTTGATGGCAAAAATGCATTCTAATAATCTTAGTGTGCTAGGCAGATAAAGGGAGCCAAGGACATGGAACCTTTAGAGGGTTGAAAAGTCATAGTCTGATACATATAAGATACATCCTCGAGGTAGGCATACCCATACTCAGTACTAAAAGAATAGAGCATGGCTACCCACATAACATACTACAAACTCATGTCATCAAGGAGTGGTCATGATACAATGTACATCTCTTTCACAGTAGATATCAATAGGGCTACGAAAACTAATGAGTGCTCAAACGTGGCCCTCAAAGTACATAATCTATTTTCCAACGCAACTTGGGAGAGGAAATGTGCGTGAGTGAGGTAGCTCCATGCCCCAAGATATTTGATTCATCTCAATAGTATGACTCAACTACATGTCAATGACTGAGTTGGGGTTGAGCATGCAAGCAGACTGTTTGATTACTAGGCATTGAGGGTGTTGTCATTCCTACAGACAGCCTTGAGTTGTGAAAGACCAGTGCCTAGGACATCTTATATAGTAAGGAGCATAAAATATAAACCAATACCGTTATTAGAATGAGGCTCTTTACTACTTCAACTTTTACAGGGAGGTGCGATATAGATGGAACCAAAATATTCACAGACTCAGCACAATGAAAAGACGCTGCAGAGGCAAGGAGTGAGTCCTCAATATAGATGCATCAGACAACTCAAAGACATCATCCTGTAAGGAGGGTTGGGTTCTAAAGTGCTTTATAGAGATTTAAAAGTCAGACGACGTTTGCAACGTAGAAAATATAGAAGGAATACTTACTACTAATGTGATGGAATTCCATAAACATATCTAAACATGAGATGGGCTTAATATGATAAGAATCCATACATGTCAATAGTTTTCAAAGAATAACATCCCACAGTACTTAATATAGAGGAAACATGAGTGAAGTGAAAAGTGAAACAGCATATCATGCCTGAGCTATATTTAAAGCGCTAGACAAGTTTAGTATAAGTATCAATGGCGATAAATTTATACCAGAACTAGTGAGCCACTCGCATTCCAGAACATGATATAAGAAAGGTGGAAACAGTGAAATGAACAATTAAACAGTATCACGTAAGGCAGAGTTACATACTATAAAACATTAAGACCAGAATCCTCACTTAAATTAAAACTCCTTGTTGAGACCCAATGGGCTTTTCACATTTCTATTAAGATTTCAACAACAAGCATACAAAAACTCTTTCACAGCAAAATTCTTCAGAAAATCTGGAACCTATTTTTCTCTTTAGATCTTGCTTATATAGAGGCCTCCAAACATAAGCGGGAAGATATTTTTGGGAAAAATATCTTCCTCACATGCCCGAAATTAGTTAGAGGTCCTTATCAAAATAACCAAAACTTCTGATGAGGAACAAAGGCATCTCATCATTTGCAGTTAGGCACTCGGCCGTTTTGAAACAAAATATTAAACAACAGTCTTGGCAGAAAAGTAAAATGCTGGAGTGGAATATAAATTCCACTTGAAACTTAAAAGTAATTTACTAGAGTAAAAGTAAAAAGGCCATTAGGGCCGAATCATGAATTGAGAGTATTTCACTGAAACTGGTATAGCTGGCGCTAGTGGGAAAGCGGAGGGCTTTCCTGATGATGTTGGGAGAAAGAGAAAAAATCTTATTCCCTTGAGCTGAGGTAAATGTGCCTCGACGCTCATCGTAGGCATCTCTGAGCCAGTAAATAAACTCAACCATCGGGTAAACTAGGGGGGTAATCTGGTGATATAAACCTGATACAACCACCCGATATCGATCCCTATTCTCAACATGTCGTCTAAAAAGCTCGAGTTTTATGATGCTGATGGGAAAAGGGTATTGGGGATCACAGATATCGGCTTGCAGGTCAATGAAGGGCTTGAACCCAGGAGGGTTTCTGGTTTCACGGACCTGAGGTGTCTCTGGTTCGGTTTTCTTGGGGGTGCCTTTTCCCATGACTGTCATGAAAACTTTTAAAAACAAAAGGAAAGCAGAGGGGATATGAGGGACAAAATACCTGTGCAAAGAGAAATTTGCTCGGGAAAATGACGCGGGGGTATTGACAGTCACTGGGTAGACCTGGCACTAGCTCCCACTTAGTTTATACCGTAGCTGGAAAACCTGTAAATTTCACTGCAGTAAAATACGGGAGGATCGTTATCTAAGACTGAGAGTTCTGAGGTAAAAGGCGGAGAGGTAACGTAAGTGGGGCGAGTGTCGTAAGGACACTGACAGTGGAGCACGTGGCGCATAGGGATTGGGCGTTAACTGGAAGTTGGCGATCACCGCGTGTCAGGTTTAATACTGGTACGGGCCTCGGTACCAGCTCACCTATGGACTTACCTTACCTTTCTGCAGCATAGATAACACGGTTCTTGAAACATATTTCTCGTAGAACTGGCAAAATACATAGCGTACAGACCTCTAGGGCCCGCACATCATTCTGCCACATCACCCTTACCTTGGGTCCACCCCGTGGCACATCACCATAATTCCGCGGGGGTATGAGTCTCTCCCCCCTTCCGCTCCTTGACCCCCTCGGAATTGCATATACGGAGATTCCTTTTTCGTGCCTATTATGAAAGCGGCAAGCCTTATGGTTTTTTTTTTTCGTTTTGCGCCCTTTATACCACACCTTTACCTTTTTGCTTTGTGTTTGAAACCTTTTCGAACATATGCTTAGTTTTTCAGACACGTGACTTATCTTAACATTGTTTCTTTCCAACCCTCATTTAAATGTTTCACCACCTATTATAACATTCGACACATGGGTCCTTACGGGTTACTTTAAAAATAACTGATGTTAACTAATGATCAACAAAGGAATCTCATCAACAAATGCAAGGGAGACTGCCAATATGAAAAATGGTTCCCAAGGTACCTAGCACAATCCAACATGTGCAAATGAATGAGTTGATGTCAAGCACTCAAAGAATCGGTTAACATGGGCCAATGAGTAAAACCCACTATCAACAATGAGGAAGCCTGCCACTAAAGACTGCAAGCTCCAAGGTACTAAACTGTTTCTAGATCTACATCCCAGATAAGGTGTTGGTGTTTATGGGAAGAGATTTGTCGAAGGAGGGCGTTGATGGAGACGATTCAGGTGGAGAAAGGGGAAAGGTGCCCACCAATGAAGAGTCTTTGAACATCTGCTTCAATGATTCCAATAGCAAAAGGGGATTCTCCTACAGAGGGAATTGACTCATTATCATAGAAGTGCAAGTCGGTTATAAAATGTCAACTAGTCGATAATGACTATTTTACATTAATGGGGGGACATCATGATATGGAAGACAAATGAGACAATAATAGTCATGGCATAAAACTAGCTTCACCCAAGCAAGATATTGTAGTCTAATGGGGCATCAATGGCTTTGAGTTTGATTGATATCATTTTACCTCCGAGCTTCAGGACAGAGAAATACCCAACCTTCAATGTCACTATTGGGGATCAAACCAAGAGGATTCAAAATCCTTACACAAGATTACAAATCCATCTATTTGAAGTGGATTTGATAGTGTTCTGACTAAGAAGAGGATTAAGAGGACTAAATATGAAGTTGGCGTAACCTTGGGCTTAGACTGGTGCAAGGAAACCTGAGAAAATTCATAGAAAACTATTGCAAGACCCTCTTTTGAGTGTTCAACACTCTGTTATTGAGAAAATAGAGTTGCAATGCTCTATCATAAAACCAACAATGCTCTTTTAAGACTATAGAGGAGAGTTGAAGGGTTTTAGACCATATTTTGAATTTTTTTTGAGCATAACATTTTAGGAAAAAATTTCCTAATACCCCTAATGATGACTCAGAGGTGAGATATTGTAGTCTAATGGGGCATCAATGGCTTTGACTTTGATTGATATATTTTTACCTCCGAGCTTCAGGACAGAGAAATACCCAACCTTCAATGTCACTATTGGGAATCAAACCAAGAGGATTCAAAATCCTTTACACAAGATTACAAATCCATCTATTTGAAGTGGATTTGATAGTGTTTTGAGTTAACTGAGAAAAAAAGACTACGAAAAGATCATTTGGGACTCCCCAGTGGAGTCACCAATTTTGTTTAGACAAAATTTCCTTGGAAATATCCGAGTACTCTTGACCATAGGTCTGCCCAACACCTCTGATAGATGGTTTGTGTAGTACCTTCTTAACCCAAAAAGCATATTACACAAATATGCAAAACAAGAGTAAAAAAATATCAAGAATGAGGTGCACCTTATCATGGAAGGTGGATGCTCAATGCTTGCAATGAAAAAAATCCTTGTGATCTTGGCTCATTGGTTCCCTTCAGCTATGAAATGCACACAAACAATAGAAAACCACCATTACTATATCCTTGCAAACTTATGTCAACATTAGTACCATAATAACTTGGAAAAAGCTATTAACAATGCAAAAGAAAAGTCACGTTGCTAGGGTGAAAAGAAAGATATTTTCATTATACCATAATAATAAAATGTTGCTTCCTTTTTGTAGTTCATGCCCTTGGCTTCTCCTCTCGCCATAGCTCACAATTAAGCTCATCATGCTCCTCAGGTCACCCCAAAATGTTGTTGTATTGCAGATTGAATATACACCTATTGAAGGAACATTAGAAATGTAACAACCTTGCTCAACCCATGGAATGTAAATAAAATGTATATGTGGAATTAGGTTGGTGAGATGGACATGTGAAATAGGTTGGTGATCCAAGGCCATATTTTAAAGCCCGTTATGCCCATATGCATGTGTGTTTCCATGTTTTGAAGAGTCGTTGTGCATGTATACATGTGCGTTTGTGTTTTGGGGATGGTATACTCGGGTGCACATGTTGCTAATTGGATATGTGTTTTGAGGCTAGAAGGCTTAGAAGATAACACATGCATGTTAACAAAAATATAATGGTTGTGAACAAAAATACGTAAAGAGTATGGGGGGAGAAACTTCGTGGATGGGTAAAAGGAGACTCATATGATTTAATAATCATAAAAAAGGAGCATATGCATATATCCAAATTCCATTAAGTGGCTTGGGGAAGTGCTAAATGGCAATAAGAAAGACATGCATATGAAAAGAGGCATGTTGGCACAGTGAAGGATTATTACTATGATGATTATTTAGGTTCATCCAGTATGATAGACAATCATGGAAGCATGGATTTAGTATGGAATGAAATCATGTAAGGGTACCTATAAGGCCTATCAAGGAAGTGGAACTCATGGAAGCCACATGACTCTAGAACATTCCTGTCTAGCCAAGTAAGACACCCTAGATAAGGGTGTGCACTGCTTGGGTATAGCCTGTTGGGGAATGTAAGCCTTCTAGTAGGAGGATGTCAAGTTTAGTACCTTGGCTATATGAAGGAATGGAAGGTTACCTGGAAGACTTGTGAGAGAAATGGAACTCCTATAAGCTGTAGGAATTTGGAACATCCCTGTTCGAATAAGATAGGGGGTTGATGGGGTATGTGATCCTACTGGTTGGAGGTTTTCGAGTTTGGTTGGTTGATAGTATTGAGCATGTACCGACATTTGGTAGAATAATTCCCATCAAGTCGAAGCCCTAGCTCGAGGGTTATACATTGTTGAGATAAAATGAAAAGCGTGGTCTATGGCTTGGTGAAGCGTTGAAGGTTTGCATTCAATTGGGAACAAATTAAAAGATACATATTTAAATTCTATAATTATTTGCGCTACAATGTTTTATATGTGTAATGAATTGTAGCTTGAATTTTAATTACGATATTCATGTAGAATATGACTATGCATAACTAGTCCACCTTCACATGCATTTAGACATGTATTGTATTATGCCAGAAATTTCTAGAATAAAAGGGATTTTTTTATTACATATTACCAGTAATATCATATACATAATTGGGCCTCAACTAGACACTGGAATACACCAGCAGTGGGCTAGGGAACATTATGGGTGATATCAGAGCCACAGGTGCAACATTGGGCTTGTATGGGTCAAGCACATATATGATTGTATACTGGTCATAGCAAAAATGTTTGAAAAAGTGTGGGTATGAGAATGCATGCCAAGTGTTTGTCGGAATGGCCCAAACAGAATTAAGGAAATTTTGAGAAATTTGAGGAAATTGAGGCTAAGGGTTAAAATTTTTCAATTTGAACCTTGCTTGAATGACTCCAAACTTGGTTGGATGAATTAGGGAACTTGGATGTAACATTAAGACTACAAAGGCTAAAGACAAAGCCAACCATGGAGGAATTTAGAGAAATCTAGGAAATTCCCCAACTTTTTGAGAATTGAAATTTTATAAAAATGGATCAAAAGCACAGAGTCAAAATGGAAAATAGTCATTGATCAGTGGCAACATCAAATATGACGGTCGAGAATGATCGTGGGTCCTCCCTTGTGGTTGAAGTTTAATAGGGGAGGGGGGTGGTGGAATGTTGTGACCCCACTGACCATTCTATTTCAAGGATCCACTGCCATAGATCGATGGTCAAGATCAATTATTCCCCCCCCACCCCCGCCTCCCCTCATGGTTGATGTTTAATAGGGGGGGGGGGGGGGGGCGCATAGGAAAGTTATACCCCATTGACCATTGTAGATCAATCGTTGACCATCTTTGATCGATGGTCTGGATTGACTGTGGGCCCCCCCTCATAGTCGATCTTTAGCGGGAAGGGGAGGGGACTAGGGTTGGGATTTGTGCCTAAAACAACCATCCCTAATAAAAAATGGTGGTTAATTGTGGTGCCACCCTTCCCTAAATTCAAAACCAACACTGGGGTGATTCCTGTTACCAATGGTTTTGGTAAGGGCAGTTTACCATGATTGTGTGACATCATCAATGACATCACCAATGAAACGAACTTGTAGGGTATTTCAAAAATTGCACTCAAAAGAGACAAAGGGCCTTGACGAATGTAAAATGGAAGATCACATGCATTCTAAGTGTTAGGGGAGATGACACAAGTTGGTTTGAAAGCAATGAGAATTGAAAATATGAAAAGTATAGGTAGTTAGTTATTTTCTTAGAGAATCAAGAGGAACATAGAGGAGTTCATATGTCTGAAGATGATTACAGAATATAGTTATATGTAAATCTCCCTGATTCGGGGGATTAAATCAACCAAATTTTATTGATTTTTTCTTCTTCTTTTTTCTAATTTTAGAGGTCCTCTGCTTGCAACGAAATTTTTAGGGCCTAAAGGACATTTTCAGATAGCAAAAAGCCACGACAACTACTTGTATTGACGATACAAGAAGTGTCTATAGCTCAATCAAAAGTGCTCAAAGAGAGATTTCCAATGACATACAAAATTACAAAATGGAATTAATAATATGGAGTCATGATTGAAATAGTATGAAGGAAAAATATGGCATCTCGTCACTTTAAAAGGTTGTAACTAAGCTATTAGAGCTTAGATTGGGGCAGTGAAGCAGTCAAAGGAAAATTAAGGGACTATGGGGCTAGATTTGAACATTTGAATGCATGATTGTATGAAAATGGAAATAGTGTGCTATGACAAAGTAAGGAAATTAGGGTAAAAAGGATAAAACTATTAGAGGGAATAACTTCCAGCTTGAGACTTATATTTGGGAAAATAGATAAGCAATCAAAATCTATCGAAAAGGAGAGTACGCCTATCAACCTAGAATGGATTGAGGTAGGAAATTCAATTAATATTTCAAAAGAAAATAACAGGCAGCCTACAATGTAGGACCAACATGAGGACCATAAGTATGTGGGATACTTAGGGATCCTACAATCATGAAGAAGAGGTCAAATCCATGAACATTTGCATGGGTAATGCTAGAACAGAGTCAAATGGTCATGAAAGGGATATGATAGAGGATAGAGGCATGGAAGTGACCATGAGGAATCTCCAAATGGAGGTGCTCATTTATAAAGTTGATAATGAGAAATTTATAAGAGGACAACAACAAATCAATACTCAAAATGCAGACCTTGAATAAATTAAAAATGAGAATATACTAGGGGTTTGATGCTAGAAAGGAAGAGGAACATGACTCAAGTGTTAAGGGGAGAGATGTTGGAGGTTTAATAAAATTTAGCAATGTCTCTAGATAGCCTCATCATGCATCAAGGAAATCCACTAAGAGAGCTCATGTTTCCTCAAGATCATAAAGTAGTTCAAGCATATCATCAGTAAGGAAATCAAGAAGGAGACCATACCTTGATAATTGAAAAAGGGAACTCATAAAGATCAAGCCACCTACATTTAATGGTGAGCATAGGAAGGGAGAAGAAGTTGAAGCTTGGACGTTGGAAATGAGAAAGTACCTTCAACTACAGTAATTACTCTTCCAATTTAGAGACATGAATTTCCATCTCTCACTTGAAGGAGAAGAATAATTTATGGTGGGAGAAATTCAAGAAGCAAAATAGATGGATGAAAAGAGAATTTCACGGAATAAATTTAAAAAGTTCTTCCAAAGAAAGTACCTATCTAAGCACTATTATGAGAGAAAAATGTAAGAGTTTTTTGGGCTCAAATTAGGGACCATGACAATGGAGAAATATGGTCGGAAATTCAATGAGTTGTTGAGATATATGGCTTTATCAAAGATAAAAAGCTGAAGATAAAAAGATATGTTAGTGGGTTACCACATTCTATGGTGACAAGATTAAATTTGATGAACCAAAGAATTTGGATGAAGCTATGAGGAAGGTAGAGTACCTTGATGAGCAAGGAACAAATAATCCATCTTTCCAAAGGGCTTGGGATGACAAGGAAGAAGCAATGTGGAGTAAAGGAAGAAGGGGTTCAAACCCTTAATATTTAAGAGCAATACTTCACCTAATCAACAAACTTATCCAACCCATAGAGAACGAAAGGGGGCTTATTTATTGAATAAGAAACCAAAATTTCAATCCATTAGTGATTTGGGTTATGGAGGAAGGAATCAATGCAGGGATTTCCCTCATAAGGTAGGAAAAATGAGGACTGTACACCACATCCTAGGAGTTGATACAATAGAGGAAACACGTAGGAGCATGCCCAATATCTATTTAGCCTTGGATAATAGAAATCCAAGCATTAGGCACACATGATTGAGGTGGAAGGTAAGTTAAATAATCAAATCATTTCCATTTTAATTAATTATGGAGCTAACCTTATTTATCTTGATCCTATGTTGGTTGAAAAATTTAATTTGAGGAAAAGAAAACATCATAGGACTTGGTTAGTTCAATTATCTATAAGAGATACAAGAATAATAATTGAATAATGTCCCATCAATATGAATGGGCTAGATACAAATGTAGATTTAAACATAATATCCTTATGATCAAAGGATTTCTTAATTGAGATGGATTGGTTGGAAATGAATCATGAAATACTAGACTATTACAAAAAAAAACATTAATTTTCCTAGATGAAAAAGAGTAGCAAAGGCAGGTGCAAGGAATACAAAGGCTAATGTATGTTATGAAAATATTAGCTATGCAACTCGAAAATAATTTGGAAAAGGGTGCCAAATTTATGCAACACATATGGTGGAGATAATTAAGGTTTAGGAACCAAGTATGGAGGACAACCTAGTTCTTAAGGAATTTGAATATGTGTTTGTCAAAATTCCAGGGCTACCACCTAAAAGAGACACTGACTTCTTCATATATTTGGTACCTGGAGTTTCACTGAATGTAACAACCTTGGTATGCTCCCCCTATTTTTTGGAAGGTAATTGTACTATGATTATAAATGATCGTAAGTTTATTTGAATGCCTCGAAGAGTGGGACCACAGATCCACGATTTGAGGGGGAAAAGGAAGAAGAATTTGAGAGGTGTTAGTCGACACCACTACTTAATCAAATGTGTAAATAGAAAGAAATATATCGAAGAAAGTTCCATGAGGAACATGAAGAGACACACAAGAAAAAGGATAAAAATCCATTCGATCACAAAAAATTGGTTTAGATGAAAGAAATGGGATGAAGGACAAAATTGGATTTTTTGGTTGAAAAACCACCCAAAAAGGTGAATTCCCATGGGACTCACCACAGTGGGTAAACCACCTATAACAAAGAAATTCCCATACTCTTAGTGTTGAGCATGATTTCCAGTTGAGTTTTCTTGAAAAATACCCTTTGATAGTGGACTTGGCTAGGGGTGACTACTGTAATAAATAAAGCCTGGAAGTAGTTTATGGTTGGGTGGAAAATTAAGGTCCCACCTTCTGTTTCATCAATTTTTATATTTCAGATAAGTGTTATTAAATATGAGTTTTGAATATGTTTATTAGTTATTTATTAAATCGATGTAAAACTCCATGATAATTTTGTGTAGTTGTAGGAAACTAAGGCATGGAATGAATTGTTAATTTTCCACTGTTCTATGTTTTTACGATCACTTTAGCCCAATTCTTATCTTCAATTAGAAATATTTCAAAAAAAATTCAATCTTCCAATGATCAATAACAATTGTAGATATAATAGTAAATGCAATGACATTTGAAGACAAATCAAGAGCAATAACAAGAGATACTAGGATTGGTCAAAGACCAAGGAAAAACCCCACAAGGGGGAAAACCCTTTCAAATTATTCTTCTTATTATATTTTCATAAAATTTTCAGCAAAGAGAGAGTGCAATGTTACAATTCACCAATCAAAATTCAAATTCAATCCTTTGATTATCTAGCAAAGCCAACCAAACAATATCCAAGAGATGAGCCTAATAGAAAAATCTGATCAAAGTCAAAGCCTCCAAAACTTATCCAAGTCTATAGTCAATGGTCAAAAATATCTTAGGTCACAGCCATAGGGAGCTAATGACCATCAATGCAATTGTATCCCTCCAACTGTAGGGAACACCTTATCAATTGAGTGGTTGAAGCTGAGTTTTCCCTGAACCAACCTTGCGGCTTGAGATTAATTTCTTCTTTTTGCACATGGGAGCTTGGACCTTGCAATTTCAAACTTGTATGAACGAATCCAAACGAAAAAGAGATCAAACCTCTAAGAAGAATAAGAATGAATGTATGATGTGTCCAAATGAGGATGAATTGTCTTGTATTTATATGCTTCCAAGGGGTGCCCAATTTCTATTTAAAGTCGACCTGTACTTTTGTGCATATAATGATTTTCACCTTAAAATTTACATTTTTATTTAACACAATTAAATTCTTCTAAGGGCTAGGAGGGGTCTTTATTGTTGAGAAAGGTTGTCTAAAGGAGGGAATTTTTCCCTAAGCCACCAAATTAACACTCCCTCTTAGCTAGGGGGAACTTACCGACTAGAACATATGTGTCATCTCAAATATCTCGTCATCATGAAATCATATGTCGTCACTACTCATCTATGCTCATATCTGTTGAACACTCTCGAATCTAAAAGAAGAAGAATTTGACATCATAGGGGAACTCAGTCTACCACCCTATATCTAAGGACAATAGGCAGGATACCACTTATCGTGAGGTAAGAATCATAAAAAATCCTATTGTCTGTTGATCTTCCCAACTTGACCCTCAAGAGTCAGTGGTAGAATACTTGCATCCCATAACTTGAGTAGGATAATACTTACCATAAATGGAAATGATCACATCTAACTCAAGTAGCCAACACCCATTGGCTAGATGGGTGGGAAAAAAATCCCAACAAGCCAACTTGTGGGTAGGATGCCAACTAGGGAATTCTCTATCAATATTAAAGATATACAATAGGCATGATACGACTTACCAAGAGGTAAGGATCACAAACTATCCTATTGCTAGACAATAGGCAGAATATGACTTACCAAGAAGTAAGGATCATAGGCTATCCTATTGCCCAAAGTTCCCTCAACTTGAGGAGCTTTCAAGCTAAATTCCTCACCATGGGAGCCCATATAGGGGGGAAGAGCATGACTCAATGTCCTCGATTAGTTGGGACCCTTACTTGGGAGGGTCACATCCATCAGTTAAGCTACTCTATGAAGACTCAAGAACTTCCATTTCTGCAAATATTTGGTGAGTATATATGATATCTGCTCATCGCTCGAAATGTGATGGAGTCTCATGGCTCCTCTCTACACAATGTCTCGAATATAGTGATACTTGATCTCAATGTGCTTGGATTTTTCATGAAATATAAGATTCTATACAAATCAAATCCCACTCTTGTTGTCACAATATATCACTGTCGTATCTAGGACCTACTCAAACAACTCTCCAAAGAGATTCCTCAGCTAAAATGCCTCACAACTAGCCATGTTGGTAGAAATATACTTTTCCTCAGTCGTGCTTAAAGCTACAAAATTTTGTTTCCTACTCATCCAAGATATCATGGCAGAACCCAAACTAAAGCAACACCCTGGTGTGCTTTTCTGGTCAGTAACATTTCTAGCTTAATCAGTTTCAATGTAATGAATTCGTACATCTCCAACAACATATCTTAGGCCAAGGTTAATCGTGCCATGCAAATATATCAATGTGTGCTTGGCCACAACCTAGTGTACATGAAGGGGCTCAGTTATGAATTGACTCAAAGTGTTGACTGCAAAACATATATATCGATAGGTGTTCACAAGGAACATAAATACCCCAATCAATTGTCAGTCCTCAAAGGGATTCGCCAATTCAGGTCCAAAAACATATCCACGTAACTTTTTGAAGTTCATATCCATCGAGGTGGTCAATGATTTTTATTTTTTCATTCCAAATCTTTCCAATAGCTTCACGACATATTTTTCTTGAGAAAGGAAAATCTCTCCAGGTATCAGCGACACCTCTAGTCCTAGAAAGTAATGCATCATACCAAGATCCTTCATTTTGAACTCAAAGGATAGCTCCCTCTTACACTTGATAATCAGTGGCTCACTACCTATCAAGAATAAATCATCAACATATAAAACCAAAATCAAAGCCATACCTTGGACCAATTTAAAGTAGAGTTCTAGATCGACACTTCTTCTCGTGAGTCCAAGCTTCACTAGGTAACTGTCAATGTGGGCATATCGAGCTCTCAGGGGCTTGCTTCAAACCATATAGTGCTTTCTTCAACTTGCAAATGTGAGTCTTCTTGTACTTCAGTTAAAATCCCTTAGGCTACTCAACATATACTTCTTCTTATAGTATGCCATGAAGAAATGTTGTTTTTACATCCATCTGGTAAAGGGTCAATCCTTGACTAGCAACAAGGGAAACGATCGATCTAATGGTAATGTAGTGTGCAACAGGAGAAAATATATTGTCATGGTATTTTCCCTCTTTCTGGGAGAAACCTCGGGCCACAAATTTCACTTTGTACTTCTCAATGCTTCCATCAACTCCATGCTTGATCTTATATATCCATTTTGAAGTTACAAGGAACTTTCTTTTAGGTCTCGAAACAACATCCCATGCATCATTATTCACGATTGATTCATATTATTTAGCCATGGCACCCTTCGAAACCTATTTTTTGTCACAACTTCTTCAAAGTTGGGAGGCTCAACGTACATGATAGTGCTCATAGCTACCATGTATCCCTGATATCAACATGGATTCTTGCTTTCTCTAAAGGACATTTTGGCAGAAACATATCTCTTATAATCGTGAAAAGTATGATGAAGCCACAATGGATCACTTGGAGGAGGATCCAAGGGTTCCATAGGCTCCATGGTGTTAATTTAATAATATTCTATGATGTTTCAATTACTTTAGCCTAATTCAATTATTAAATTAGCAATACTTCAATAAAAAACAATTCTTTTCATTAATCAATAGTAACTGAAGATAGAACAGTAATGCCGCTGACAATAGGAGAAAATCAACACATCAACAAGAGACGGGGATTTGGTCAAAGACTAGGGGAAAACCCCATAAGAGGGGAAACCATTTGAAATTCTTCTTCTATTAGATTTTCATAAAATTTCTAGCACAAAGTAAAATGAGCCAAGACAAAACTATCCATCAAAATCCACCAAAAAATATCCATAAATATGATCCCAACAACAATACAAATGAGAGTTAACTTTCCCAGTCTGCAGTCAGTTGTGGTCAGCTGCGATCACCTATAAAAATGAAGCCCTAAGTCCCAACCACATGGAGGGAGATTCATGTGTGCGACTGAAGCTTTTTGGCCACACGGATAGGCCTATATGCATGTGACTACAACCAAAAAATTCTTGTGCCAAACCTGCAGTTGGAATCCAAAACCCTAATCCACATGTGCAAGCTTCCGACCCTGCAATTTCGGACCTGTAAAAACCAATATCCATGAACCAAATTTAGACATGTGTGAACCAAACCTAATAAGAGAGAAGAAGAAGATGCTTGATGATGATGTCCAAATGAAGGTCACTTGACTTGTATTTATAGGCTTCCAACAGTGTCCAATTTCCTTTTAGGGCCAACCTGATCAAATGTGTCATTGTGGGCTTCACTTCAAAAATACACTTACCCTTCTCCAAATCAAGCACTTCAAAGGTCAAAATTGGTCCTTTCGGAAAGAGGAATCTAGTCCAATGATTGGAATTTGTCACAGAGCTACCAAATCAATATTCCCTCTCAACTAGGGATAAATTCCAATTGCATCATGTGATCATCACAAATATCCTATCATCAAATCATGTCCCATCTATGCTCAACTATATCTGCTGAAACAATATTGAATCTAAAGAAGAAGAATCATAGGGGAGCTTCAACTACCACCCTCTTTAGACAATGAGTAAGGTTTTACAAAAAACTCTCACCTCATGTCTATGAAAGTGGGGAACGTCTTATGGGACACTCTCACCCCAAGTCATCTCATTAAGAAATAGGTGAGATACAACTTACCAAGAATGGATCACAACCATCCCATGATGCAATAAGTGGACGAGAAGTCACTTGCTATATAAGAGGTAAGGATCACACCCATCCTATTTCCTACTGATCTTCCCAGTAATGACCCTCAAGATTCATGTGGTAAAACACGTGTATCATAATCTGAGTTTGGGTGAGAGACTTGACATACCAAAGGTAAGAATCAGACACCCCTAAGCCTCCTTAACCTATTGGTCAGATGGGGAGGGACAATCCCAACAAGCCTGACTTGTGGGTATTATGCCAACTTGGGTATACTCTTCTAGACAAAGACAGGGGGAGATACCTGACTTGTCGAAATGGAAAAGGATCACACACACCCTATGGATGATATATAGGGAGATATCCTATTGTCTAGAGATCCCTCAACTACGGGAACCCTCAATGCTCCATTCCCACCTTGGTAGCTCAACCAAGGGGGGAAGATTTATGCTCGGTGTTCTCGATCAACGATGCCCCTTATCACGAGGGGTCACATCTATCAGTCCAAGCTGCTCTCTGAAGACCAAGAACTTCCCTTTCGGCAAAGCCTTGGTGAGAGTATCTGCAATATGCTCATCTGTGTATATGTTATTGAGTCTAATAGCTCCTCCTTGTACGATGTCTCAAATGTAATGATAGTGGAAATTTATGTGCTTGGACTTGTCATGAAACATGAGATTCTCTATCAATCGAATTCCCTTCTTTTTGTCGCAATATATCACTTTAGTGCCTAGGAATTGCTCAAACATCTCTCCAAAGAGATTTATCAACCAAATTGAGTTGCAACTATTCATGCTAGCAACAATATATAATACCTCAGTGTAATCAATGCTACCGAATTATGTTTCCTACTCATCCAAGATATCATGGCAGATCCAAGGTTAAAAAAACATCTAGAAGTGCTCTTCATGTCAACAACATTTCCTACCCAATCAACATCGATATATCCATGTAGTCGAACATATTTGGCAGGATATCTCCAAATATCTCAAAATGTGTTTGGAATCAACCCAATGCACATGGGGAGGCTTAGTCATGAATTGAATTAACGTGTTCATTGCATAACATATGTCTATATGAAGAACATCAGAGCCCCGATAAACTGTTTATACTCAGATGGATTCGCCATATTGGGTCCTGCAACTTCTCCACATAGCTTATTAAAATTCATTTCCATCGGTGTGGATAAGAACTTGCATTTGGTCATTCCAAATCGTTCCAACAGCTTCACGTCATATTTTCCTTGTGAAAGGAATATCTCACCGAGACTTTGCCACAACTCGAGCCCTAGAAAGTAGTGATGATTCCAAGGTCCTTCATCTCAAATTCAGAGGCTAGCTCCCTCTTACACTCGATCATTAGGGGCTCACTACCTACCTGAAATAGATTGTCAACATATAAAACTAAAATCAATGGAATACCTTGGACCACTTTGAAAGTAGAGGTTGGGATCAACATTGCTTCTTGTGAATCCAAGCTTCATTAGGTAACTATATATGTGAGTGTACCATGCTGTTGGGGCTTGCTTCAAACCCTAACATGGTTTCTTCAACTGACAAACATGTGTCTTTCAATCCTCTACTTCAAAACCATGTGGCTGCTCAACGTAGAATTCTTCTTGTAGCATGCCATGAAGGAATGTTGTCTTCACATCCATATGATGAAGGGTCCATCCTTGACTTGCAGTAAGGGAAAATATCGAACCAATGGTGGCGTATCAAGACACATGAACAAATACATCATCATAGTATTCTCCCTCTTTTAGAGAGAATCCTCGGGCCATGAACCTTTCCTTATATTTCTCTATGCTTTCATCGACTCCATGTTTGATCTTGAATAGCCATTTTGAAGTCACCACACATCTCCCCTTTGGTCTCAGCACAACATCCCATACATCACTCTTGATAATTGATTCATATTCTTTAGCCATAACATCCTTCCAAAACATTTATTTCACAACTTCTTCAAAGGTGTGACGCTCATCTTGAATCACATTGCTTATAGGTACAACATATCCCTGGTACCTGCATGGCTTCTTTATTTCTATAAAATTCCTATTAGAAATGAGTCTCTCGACATCCTATAATGTATCACGAAGCCAAAGTGGCCTCTTCCTGGCAGGGGGATCACATGGAGGAGGATCTAAGGGATCCATGGGATCATCAAAAATGTATCTCTCAGATTCATGCATGGAAGGACCTTCTAAGTATCCAAATCATCATTATTCTTCTCAGGAGGAGGATATGGAGGAAGGTCCCTTTCTTTACCAAGGGTAGCATCTTCATTGAACGTTACATCCCTGCTAATTTCAACCTTCCTTTGACCAAGAATATATGTTCTAAATGATTTATAGTTTTCACAATATCCAACAAATGTGCCTTTTCTTCCCATCACTTCTAGGTTGTTTCTTTTGTCCTTCGGCACATGGAAATATATGGGGCAGCCAAATATATGGAGATGATCAATGTTGGGCTTGACACTTGTGAATACTTCTTCGAGAGTCTTATTGTATAGTTCTTGATGAGGAACCCTATTTTGAACATATACAGTTGCATTAGTAGCTTCCACCCAAAGAAACTTCAACATCTTTTGGTCATGGAGCATGGCATGAGAAGCTTCCACAATAGACCTGTTCTTTTTCTCGACTACTCCATTTTGTTCAGGATTATATGGCACAATCATCTCTTTCTTGCAAAAATATATGAATTAATTTGAAATGTTCTCTCCGCCATTTTCATGAAGATCATAATTTTCTTCCCTATTTGATTTTCAACCAGAGCCTTGAATTTTTTGAATAGAATGAAGACCTCATCCTTATGCTTCAAGTAATATATAAAATTTTTCCTTGATAAATCATCGATGAAGGTAATGTAGTAGAGATGACCACCAAGTGAATATATGGACATTGAGCCACATATGTTAGAATGAATGAGATGGAGGATTTCTTTCGCCTTGTTCTTGCTAGAGGGGAATGGTCCCCTTGTCTTCTTTTCACTGACACATCCAGGACATACTCCATCATGTTGGGCTTGAACATCGAGAATTCCAGAGAATATTTTCTTCGATTTTGGAAGAGCATCAGAATGTATATAGGAAAATATTTGGTGCCATAGATCACTTTGATGATTAGTATCATGGGCCATTCAATAGAAGTGGTCTCCCAGTGACTCTATAGAGTCCTTCAAATCTTGATCCCAATGTGAACGCATCTATCATAGGGGATCCCACCGTCCAAGTAACTTACCTTTTCCTTGATGAAGGAAACCCTCATCCCTTTGCCTTCCAAACCGGATATAGAAACCAAATTATTATTCAACCCTATAACATACATAACATCACAGAGAAAAATAGACTCCCCATTATCTAGATGAAATTTAATAGACCCAAATCCTTTAACGAGATGAGTGGAGTTGTCTCTACGGATGATCTTAAAACTTGACTCCTTCTCCACTAAATTAGAGATAACTTTCTTATACCCAGAGAATGATTAGAGGCCCCACTATCAACCAACCGATTGACCCAAGTATCTGTAGGAGATGAACTAGAAAGTGCAAAAATAATAATAAATTCAGATTGATTTGCAACATTACTTACATACATGGTATTTATTGACCATCTTTTTAGGATGGTGGTCTTCTTCATGATTACTTGGAGCATCTCTTATTCTTCTTTCATTTCTTCCATTATGACCATTCATTCAATCATCTCCTCTTCTTTGATTATTAAACCTGCTATTGTTGCTCCTAGTGTTGTAGCGTGGACCATTTTTCTTCTTAGGACAATCTCGAGCATAATGTCCTTTCTTGTGACAATTGTAGGATTCAATGTGCAATGATTTTGTGTCTCTTCTGTTAGCTCCCCGTAATTCATTAGATTGGTGAGAAAAAATGAACAGGGGTAAAATCAGACCAGTATTTGGAGTCCTAGGACCTAGCCTTCCTGGACTTAGAGAGGGTTGTCTCTATTTTGTGCAAAGGATGTGAACTTGTTTGCTTTTAGTGTTTGATTTTAGGCTAGTTGTTAAGTTTAGGGTTTTTTTGATTGTTTTGGTTGGGTATATGATCAAGTAGAATAGATGGAGTAAGGAAGTTTTTAAGTCACTGGGCTATGGAGTCAATAAAAGTCATGGAAAGTTTTAGCAATGAATTAGGGTGCATCACAGGGCAAATCTAGCATGGTTAAATGGATTTTCAAGGTTTGTGTGAAATGAAATGAACATCAAGTTTGTGAACAAAGTAGGGCAAAGGGAAGTTAAGAATCCTTTGTCAAATACTTAAACAAGAAGGGTCTTGAACACTATTTGGAATAAAGAAGTAATCAATAGATAGGGCACACCAATAACTCTTTGATTCAACTCAAGCAAATAAACATTTAAGACAAACAATCCAATGAAATATAGAAGGCGAGAAACTCATTTAACTTCTAGTGATTTCACCTTCAAGGTTAGAAAACATTTAAGATAAACATATAAATTTAATCAAAGAAGAGAGAACTCCTAAACATCATTGATCATAGCCATAAAGATCTCAGAAAAAACTATTCAAGCATGGACAAAGGGTATGATCGAAACATAGCCTCTTTGGAAAAACCTAATTAGTGGTACTTCAAAGAAAGATCTCAAAAACAATGTTTCAGTGACATCAAACAAGCAGGGCTAACCATAAAACATCTTTGATACCTACTGTATTGAACCATTCATGAGATAAACAAGCTTGGGTGGGTCTAGAGAGCAACTAAGAATTCTCTAAACTGACCTAACAGAGAAAAACATAGAGGCAGTGAAGAACAAAGAGAGCTAAGGTGCCTTTGAAAAACATTTCTTAGTCTAAAACATTTGTGATACTGCAACATAGAAGGATGAAACACAATGATACATAAAGAAACAAGAACTGAATAGAAGCACATCACCATTAACAAGCTCAGGGATCCTGCAAGCAAGCCTTCTCCATCATTAATCAAAACAAGCCATTCACAAACTCCACAACACCAATTTCTTCTTCAATCTCCAAAAAAACATATATTGCTCTCAAGAGTCATCAAATTCCAACCTTTTACAATAAGGCCCTCATGATCTATTTATCTAGCAAAGGAGGGAAAAAACCCTAACTAGGGTTTGAAAATGTCAAAAACAGTCATAAATGTCATTTATGCCCAAGAGACCATGCAAGGCCCAAGGCACAAAATATCTCATGAAATAAATACGAAAATAACTCCTAGCACCTAAATTTGGAGTGATTTGCCTCAAAAAACACTAAAATATCATTTTTCCATTAATAAGTGTCTTTTGTTGACTTTTTGGCCAAAAACGCACAGTGAAGTCTGAAAGCGTAGCGCCATGCACAATAGAAACTGGGTCCACTTGCAGCCAAGTTTTGATGACCTTTCCAATGTCGGAATTGGCTCTGTGATGGCCCGTTGGAAAGCTTGCTGAGTCTAATTTCCAAACCTACCCTTGGTTTTCTAATTGAGTTCCATTAACCTATCCAAAAAGGAAATCTCCCAAAACTTCTCTAGGCGTAGCACCAGGCCTGTAAATGAGGCAGAAAGGTGAAAAATGAGGTATTTTTTGGCCTTTTGAGGGACAAAAAATGCTCCAAATGCTCTGAAAATTGGTGAGCATACTGTACCTGAGCTGAGGATTCAAAAAATGCCAATTTTTCCTCTTGAGGATGCCTGAGATGAAATCGTAGCACCAAGGGTGCTGCGCTTAAGGGCCTCCAAATTTGCAAAAAACCAAAATTTGTCAAAAAATTCCCAAAATTGGTGGATGTCTTCCTCATGGGGTTTGAGAGGCCTGTAGAGAAGCTTCAACCAAGATTCCAAGGTTTTCTCAGTTTTTTTCCACTTTGAGTTCTTCGATTTTAGCATGGGCCTTTTTGAGTTTAGCCCTTACAACTTGGTTTCTCCGGGCATAATGCCTGGTCATATTCCTTTGGAGATCAAGATCCTTATTGGCTTTCTCCAATTTAGCCTCCAAGTGTATGTTTTCTATTTCCATCCAAGGCTCCCAATCATGTTCTATCTCCATGGAAAGCATCTCACTTAGAGGGAGCTGCTCTGCCAAGGCTGATTCTTGTTCTCTTTGTTTTACCAAGGCCTTAATTAAACCCATGGTTCTTGGTCTCCTCCTAGACTGCCCTTCTTCATCTTCACTTTCCTCATAGGAGCCCATGAATTCTTCTAGCTTTACCTGTGCCCTTTGAGCTTCTTTCCGGGCCTTGATTGCTTTAGCCTCATAAATGGAAATTTGTGCCCCTAGCTGCTTGTTCTCCATCTCAAGGGCATCATTCACACTCTTGGCCCCATCTGGATTTTCTTGGAGGTCTTCAATTAGGGCATTTTTGTTTTGGATGAGAAAGTTTGAGATCCTTTCTTCATTTTCCTCGTCACTGTCAATCTGAATGATTTTAAACTCTCTCTCAACCTCATGCTGATCTTATTATTCTTCTTTTACCTTTTCTTTTCCTTTATCTAGTGGCTTAGTGGATGGGGAAGGCATGGCAGCTTGCCTTTTTGAGGCAGCAAACACATGCCTTTCCCCTCTTTGGTATACCATTGAAAAATGCTCAACTCTGCTTATTTTGGTGTTTTCATCATGGATGTCATTATTTGTTTCCATATATTCTTCTTCATCACCTGAACTATTTCTTACCTCTTTATCTTCAACATCAGCCTCACTTTTGGCCTCTTCACTGATTTCTGCACTTTCATTTTGTTCCTCATTGTAGTTGTTTGCCTCATCATCGATGTGATCTTCATTTTGACTATTAGCCTCTTCATTTTCTCCACTATTTTCATGACTGTCATGACTGTATTCTTCCTTGCTGTCTTGTTCCTCACTGATGCTTGCTTCATTGGTGTCCATACTATCCTTAGCCTCTTCATTTTCTACATTGTTATCCTCTTCATTTTGGCTGCTCTCCTCATCTTTTCCCTCATCTCTGTCATGACTATGAGCCTCACTGTTTTGACTATCATTAGGGCTCTTAGTCTCACTATTTCCCTTAGGATCATCCTCTGTTTCTTTGTCACCTGCCTCATCTTCATCATTATCCACCTTCATGTCTTCTGTTTCATTGCTGACCTCTTATTCATCACTGCTTAATTCATTTCCACTATCAACTTCCTCATTTTATTCATTGTTATCCTCTCCCTCTATTTCCATGTTTTTTGCTTCTTGTTGTCTTGAATCACCATCACCCTCATCTTCATTTTGGTTTGATTCATTGTCACCCTCACCCTCATGGTCACTTGCTTGTTCACTACCACTTCCTTCTTGATCTGATGCATCAGGAAAAGACGAGGAAGGGAGGTTTTCTTGAGGAGAGGATACTTGTGTAGATGATGAGGCATGATCAATAGGAGGTGATGGAGGAGTGGAGGGAGGAGGATGAGATGATGAGGGTAAATTTGGCTTATGATGAGGCTGTGGGCTTGTGAATATTTCATGAGCAATTAACACCTTCCAATGTATGCCTTTTTTTTTTCCAACTAATGTAGCACCACCATCTTGATCAAGGAGTGGTGGAACAAACTCTGCATTTGCTAGGAATAACTCCTCCTTCAGACAACATAAGACATATTGTCGATACTTCTATACAAGTAGTAAGGCAAATGAAACATTTAAACCCTGGTAAAATGCACGAGTAATATGATATGGTAGGAGTAGAGCCTAGAGTATCTCCCCTCACATGTAAAATATTTCATGGTGACCTTCATTAAGGGTGCATACCTCTCCAACAAGTGTGAGAAAGGGAAAATATTCTTGCAGCCTTCTTTGTACCTAGGCTTGAGGAATGGCTCAGGGTGAATTTGCACTTGTTGGACATTTTCACAAAACTGAAAACACCCTACATTCTGAAAGCATGTGAGAATCATGGGAGAGGTGGTAATCTCCACAATGTCTTGGGGTTCAAATCTGTTAACCTTCCCACCCTTGTGCTTTTGCCTCATAGGCACTTGGCCTCCTTCACTGCTAACACTCCCTTCTTCTCCTGACATGGTGATTAGTGCTGCCTTTAAACAACCCTAGGCCTGCTTGTGAAACTTGATAGGATGAGTGAAATGAAATAATGGTGAAAGTCAGTTCTTGTAGGTGTGGCTTTATGAATGATTCCCCTTTGAGCTTTGATGAAGGTTTAACTTGAACTCATTGTAATTACCCTGATTGACACCTTTCTTGATTGATAATTTTTTGCTGGGAGGTCAAAAGAGAGTGTTTGTAATGAGGACTTAGGGTTTCTAGTTACTAGAGTTTAATCAATTCCTTTAAGCATAAAATCATGAATTTCACTGGAGGAGGAAAAACATGCACCTACCGACTTTTAACTTCTTTGCAGGTCCTTGGATGTAGCTTGGAGGTACTCCCTTGTGGTTTTTTGGCAATTTACAAGTGGAGGAGGCTTTCTGCTCTAGGCACAGCGCCTGAACTCACTGTTGGGTGTTGGGCCTCCTGAGCGTAGCGCCTGCACGCGTGCAGGTCTGTCGAGCTTCTTGAGCGTAGCGCCAGGCAGGTTCTGGGCTTGTCGGGCTCTCTGAGCATAGCGCTGGACGGGTTTTGGGTCTGTTGGGCTCCCTGACCGCAGCACTACGCGTTTCCTGTGCATGTCGGGCTGTTTCTAGGTGAACGGGTAGCGCCTGCCTGAATGCGCAATGCGTTCCCTTGTACGCGTAGTGCAGTGTAAATTTACACTGCGAAATCTCCCCAATGCATAGCGTCGGGTGTTGTAAGCGTAGCGCTTGCACGAACGCGTAGCGCCAAGCAAACTTACCCAAATTTTTACTGAAAATGCCCAAATTTTCTCCTTGGAGTTTTTTTGCTCTTCTGCAAGTGAATAATGAGCCAAGTGACAAACACCATGACCCTTTATAGTCTTAGGAAAATAAATTTAACTCTTGTATACCCACTTTCTAAATTTTTTTAGTCTCTTGGTCACTTTTACTGATTTTTCGTTTTGAACTTTTTCAGTAAGTGACTTAAAAAAACATTTAGGTGATCTTTTTCCTTTCTAACCATTTTTATTTGTTTCTCTTCAGGTTGCTGACATGGTGAAATTTGACCTTCTTTGACCTATTGGTGCCTTTATCACTCTGTTTTGTAGATGTCTTGTTTGAGTTACATGATTTGCTGTGTTTAGGCCATGCTCACGTCTTCCAATCATTTTCACAACTTAAGGTACTTGCATGGTGGCAACATCCTTAAAGATTCTCTGTTTTACCTTGGAGATCAAATTTCCTTTGCTTGAGGGGTGACTGAGAAACTTGTTTTCATCCTTCTCATTGATTTCTAGGCATGATATAATCCATTTTTGACAAGTACCACAACTTTCACAATCATGTATGCTATCTCTTCTTTTTGCCACTTCTGATTTGCAGGTGCCATGACATACTGATTTTACCTTTTCTGATGTTCTTGGTTCTTGACACATTCAGTTATACAACGGAAACCTCATGATTAGTTTGGTCTTCCATCTTGGAGCTTAACCATATCTTTTTATTCCTTTGATCATTGAGTGCAAATGACTGTAAATGAAGGCTTGACCTTCCTCATACACATTCTTTCCCTTTGAGGCAAACCCTAGAAGTCACTTACAATAGTTTCCTCAAACCTTCCGTCTGTTGTCATCATGGAGGCATATCATCTTCATTTCATCTCCTTTGACTATATTTCCAAAGCCTTAGGTTTCTAGGCTGTGTGATAAGAATCATTAGTGTTGTCTTCTAAGTTCTCTATAGCCCTTTCAAGTTCATTAATTTTTGTCCAGTTCACCTCACCTTTTTCCCTTCTTCATTTATGATTTCTAAAAATCTTCAATTCATGCTTAGTTTTACTAGTGTGCCTCTATCCATGTGATTTGCTGCCTTGGCTCCTTGCTTGGCCCACTACTGGCCCAATCAGTCTTAGGAACCCTGATTTTTCTTGAACATAGGCTACTTCCTCTTCCATTTTCTTGTGTATATCTTTGATGAGGAGTAGGCCTCTTACCTTACCAATTTTCCTGTTGATAATCACCTTGACACTCCTGCAGAAATGTCAAAAATGAACAGCTGCCCTTTGCAGAATTTGAACTTGATAAGGAGGTCTTCCTTGGAGGCTTTTCTTATTTATCTTGGATAAACAGGTGATGACCTTCTTTCAAATTTGATTCAGATTATAGCACATGAAAAACAGTGATTTAGAACACCAAAGATAACCCTACAACCTATGAAACCCTAGTGACCTAGTGGAAGGATCTTTGACTTGGTATTTGGCTGAAAGCTTGGCTTGGGGTCTTCAAGTGTGAAAAACAGAGTTTTTGACAAATTGATCTATTGAAGATCCAAAATCCAATGTACTTTATTTATCTAAAGAGCCTATAGAGATAGTTTTGAGACCATCAATGCTTCGAGACATCTGGTGAACATGGGAAAGGGTAGGCAGTTTGGCAATACTAGGTGGAAAGTGGAGGGGTTAAGCATAGGAAAAACAGAGTATTGAGGTTATGGGTGTGAAAATGGGACAAAGATGAATGTCATGAGCCCATGAGGGGTCTTCTAGGAGTGGTAGGCTAACCAGGGAATGGCAGAGTAGTAAAGTAGTGAAAGATTTGTTTTAAGGATAATGAAGGCAGTGAGATTTCCAAAACTCACAATATTCATGAATCTTGTTTTTAGAAATCTAGGACAAGTATTTAGTCATCTAAAAATAAAAAAAAATTATTGATGATTAACATCTTCCATTCCTTCTATTTGAATTTGGAGGAGGAATATTTCTTGAACTTTATGTACCTCCTTTTCCTTTCTTCTTCTTGTTATGAGTGATGAAAAAAGTGGGCTATCTGTCTTCATGCTTGTGTATCCTACCTCTTGAGATCATCCTTGATTATTATTGAGTGAGTTTTCCAATGAGATCATCAAATTATGGGAAAACATTGTTATTTCTTATATTGGTAATGAAGGTTTCCCAAATAGGAGGGATACCTCTAAGGGTTATCGCTACCAACTCCATGTCAGGTACAGTTCCCCAACTCTTTGCAATTGATCTAAAAAATGAGATATCCTCATAATGATGGATTGTGTTGTACCTTAAGAGACAATCCCTTAGCTGTGATAAGGAATAAATTCTTAAGACATTTTATAATTATGTCACAAATTTTTATGTCTCTATTTTATTAACCCTCAAGTATTTATAATCACACCCTTAAATATAAAATATTATGAATGCTTCACAATGCTACCATATGTTAATGTTGAATGAAATGACTTGAAGAAAATGTAGGAAGAATTCCAAACTGATATGCTGCTTTATACAAAAAATACCATTCCAAAATCCGAAAGAAACATGTGAAAGAAATAGTTAAAACAAAGGAGTGCCACTTAAGGTTTTTAACTCTTATACACAGAAGTAAGAAGAGACCTTCTGCTCATAACCTTGTTTTATTCATAGAAGGAAATACATAATGAAAACTGGATACATTTCAACATCAACAAAATGCCAACTGTTAGCCACCTATGAAATTTATTATACCAAAAGGTGGCTAAATCATTTTTGGAGCCTTCAAGGAACAAATTTTATTGCAAAAAGTGTTGGCTCTTGAAGACTCATAAAGGCCTCATGCCTCTGTCCAAAACCTTCCATACTGTGCCCATTTTACACTCAGAAATCCTGCTGACTCCCAAGAGAGAACACTGTTGCAAACACCATTTTCCTTCCATCAAAACTAACATCGCCTTTTTATCCCCCTTTATTCCCCATAAAATCCCTCATTTTTCATATTCTCCCCTCTCTCCCATCGAAACCCCCTTTGATAAGGTTTAAGACCCTTTCTTTTCCTTATCGAAACCCTCAAAACCATTGGAAAAACATCGTAAACTTCAAAAAATACATATTTCCGTGTAAAGGTTTAAGCCTCGGGGCTAAGTCCTTAAACTATTTCCACTACACATGCTCTGAAAGGAGCCAGCGCTGTCATTCATTAGGGGAATTCTGAGGTCTAAAATGGGCCTCCTAAGGAAATTATAAAATAATAGTGGAAAAAATCAAATAAGATTTGATGACATCATCAAATTTTAGAGGGAAAAATGAAAAAAACTACTTTTTCAACTCATATTTTCAACTTATCTCCCAAATGTTTTACTCAAATTTCAAGCGGGAGTACTTGTTGGATGCGAAATTTAATTCCTCATCCAAGGAGTACCCATGTTGCATAGTTTCGATGGGCCTACTACACGAAAAATGAGAAATACATAAAAAAACGTGATTACAATCATGTTTTTTTATGTATTTCTCATTTTTCGTGTAGTAGAGTTCATCAAAAGTATGCAACATGGGTACTTCTTGGATGAGGAATTAAATTTTTCATCCAACGAGTACTCCCACTCGAAATTTGAGTAAAAATTTTGGGAGATAAGTTGAAAATACGAGTTGAAAAAGTAGTTTTATTATTTTATTATTTTTTAATATTTTTACCCTTTTATTTAAAAAATGGTGAATCATCCCCCATGGTTGACATCATCATCTTGAATCCTATCGGTTGTTATAAAGTTTATTTTTGTTGTACATTTTTCTTAGGAGGCCCATTTTAGACCTCAAAATTCCCCTAATGTGGGCGCTTATCGCATCTATGCGAAGGGAAATACGCGCAATCCTTCCCCCCTTCTCAAATCTCCGATGCCGATTAGCCCTATGCATAAAAACCCCAGTCATATTATCTTCCATACATCCATGGCCCCGTAGACGGGCGCCAAGCCAAATCGAGAATATAAAACCCTCCCGACAACAAACCTTTGTTTATATTAAATTTTGGGTTTAAAATGTTTTTGTTGTTATATTAAAAATAAAACCGGGCAGAATTCATCACACCGCTTTTGAGAGGGAGGTGGTTTTTTCCGTTTGGCAGTGATCAGTGCCATCAGTCGACACGTGGCCTCAAGCAATTTTGAAATACCACCCTCATCGCGCATTAAAGGTCAGATATGGGCTTGGCGCGATATTGGCGTGTGCCGTCCGATCTGAGGCTAGCTCATCGGACGGTGATCACGCTCTGAAGAAGCCTGTAAGATAAACGTGGTACGACACGGTTATTTAAAACATCTCCACCATTGATCTGATTTGCAGATCGAAGGCCCACACTCCATCACCCTGGTCCCTCCTCCACAGCGACAGTCAATGGTCCCACAAGAGCCGGTGGTCCCCGGCGCCACATCAGCATCCACGCGGCAGATTTTAATTGGGGTAGATATTTATTGTTTCCCCTCACAGTCAGTAAATCTGGACCCGGGGGACTTTATACAGCATGATTTTAGTAACCGTTTTTTGAAATCCGGGCATGTTTTATAAGGTTTGTCGGTACCCAATCTCCACCGTTGATCATGTGGGCCGATCTCATCCGATGACCCACGTGTGTCCTGATCCCCAAACTCATTTTTCCGCCACTTTTTTGCCAAAACAAAGGTTTTAGCCCATTTTCTCCGTTTGTCCAAATAAAATGACTCTGTCGTTTTGACTATTCGCCCTCGCTCCCAATCGTTGATCTCTGCACGATCGACGGTTCCGATTTAATTTCCTCCTCCGCTCTCCTCTGACCTCCTCTAATCAATCTCGACCATTGGATGATGCCATCCAACGACCATGCCCTCTCCACGTGCCTTCTGAAGCAGCAAACCTATATATGCAGGATTTTATAATGTTGTTCATATTTTGTAGGGTTTAAATGGTTTTTCCGCTATAATGAAGAAAATTTCAAAGGCTGAGGGTGAAAATCCTCCTGCCTTCGATTCATCAAAGGGAATCATTCGCAGGATTCAACTCCACGTTTCGTCAATGATTCATGAAGCATTGATGCCACTCAACCCCTACACAGCCCTGCACACCAAAAAACACAGTGAATCAAGCACAAATCAAAGAGTATCAGTGTCAAAGACAGAATGCACCAGAATGGAAGATTGAAGATAGATCTGGGGGGATTACGGCTAAGATTGATTATCAAAAGCCTAATCCTCCCAATTAAAACAAAGTTAAAATAAAATCCTAAGTGTTTATCAGACAGGAAAGCCTCCACCGCCACATCTGAGGCAAATTGATTCCTCCCAGCTACCACAGTGCCACCTGTGCCTCAAAACATTCAAACAGAGGCCGAAGTTATTGATCAAGATCAGGTATTTGCCTCAGTGCAGCCAGAGAAGTTAATTCTACAAATGAAATTAATGACAAAATATCAGCAGAATTACTTTAACATAACAGAGAACCTCAAAAGTCAAAAAGAGCTCCCACCGAGCTTAAATCTTAATGTAAATTATTTAACACAGAGGACACCTATGTAAGCTTCCTCATCGAGCCCCCCAAAGGCCAAGAAGCCATTAAGACTATATTAATTATCTTCAGAGATATTTTATTAGATCTCACCTCCTCATTCTTCTATAAATACTACTGGAGAAGATGAGAGAGGGGTTGGTTGAGTTGGCTACTGAACATTGAAATGTAATTGAGCTTGAGACTTCTACTTGTAAATAGTATTCAATGGCTCTTGGAGCTCTGCTTGTAATAGATGAGTTAGTCTGGGAAGTGTATATGAGCGCTAAAATAAAGCATTGGACTTAAAGCTGTAACTGGTTTGGAGCATCAATACAAGCTCATTTATGGGATCCTGGTCTATGTCGACGGTGATGTTATTTCTTATTGTGAATTGTTGTTTTATTTCTGTTTCCACTGTGTTCATCTTCTCTTATAAAGAACAACATGCATAGAGTTAGTACCTACTATATATCAGTACCCTTCTCTGACTGAAAATCTTTATCTTCATGTTTTCTTCCAACTCTGTGTTATTTAGGAATGATTTAATTCAGTTTAAGCATAGGAATGCTGGCATTCCCTCGTCTTATTTTCTTAGCTAAATATTGTTCTTGGATGTTATTTTCAGTATATGTTAAGTAGAGATGAAATAAGGAAGATATGGTGTGCCCTGGTCCTAGTTTTATCCCAAAAGACTGTCTGAAAGTTTCCCTTAGAATGTGTTAAAAGCTGGCTAGTTTCAAAGTACTTACCAGATCTTAGGACATTCTGTGTTATCTTTGTGTTTGTCTTGAAAGTAACCAAGTAAAACAGAGCTATGAGAGGATTTGTGGTGAGCTCGACCCGTTAGTTTCTCCTCCAACAATTGCCTTCAAGTTTCCCTTTGTTTTAAATGTTTTCTATTGAAAGTGTATCAAAGGCTGGCTAGTTTCAAAGTACTTACCGGATCCTGGATTGCTTTTATGTCTTTCTTAAGTGTTTGTCAGAGGCTGGCTAGTTTCAAAGTACTTACCAGATCCTAGGCTGCTCTTTGTTCTTCATCTATTTAATTCCCCTTCTTTTTGTCTCATCTCATTCCATAAATCAAACTTTAAAGAGAACCTTAGACATAGATGACTTGCCCCATGGACCACTCTTGAACCTGATTGTTTCAATTAAACCCTTTTATGACTCCATAGCCCAATGGAATAAAACTTGCAATTATCTATCTTTCTGGCCAAAGCTTGTTCTGATTGCTTGCAACTTCACACCTTTGAAACTCTTTGCACTTAGAACTTTCCACCTCAAACAGTAATCATGCTCAACCATCCAAAAACAAAACAAACCCTCGGCCTTCATAACTAGCCTAATATCATTACCCAAAACTTCAAAGACAAATCCATCTTTGCACTTATTGGAGAGATCCCTCTTCGGATTCAGGAGGGCTAGATCCTAGATTCCAAAAGTGGTTGAAATAATTTTCTCCCTGCAGTTGGAATTTCACCAATCTTGCTAATTACAGGGTGCTAACATCTCTGGCGACTCTGCTGGGGAATTGAAGTTGAATTTTCACCTTAGGTTCCCTTAAAGACTTCATAAAACTTTGTGAGTAAGAAGCAGCTTTTCAAGCACTACCAAGAAATGGTAATCATGATGAAACTTGTTTGAATCAGTGAAAAACTAGGCAAAACCTAGGATTCTCATAAGAATTTATCTAACCTTGAAAGATCAACCAGATTATCCATAAGAGTAGACTGTCTTTGTCTCATAACCGTAGCTAAGTTTTGAAACAGAGTTAGCACATTTTTAGAAACCACACAACTGAAAAATAACTCAGAAAACTCAAAAATATTTCAGATTGGTATCCAATAAGCATGGTGGTGGACCATTAAACCTTTTACCTCCTTAGGAGCTAAAAAATTCCACTTGGTGACTCCACAATTCTAAACAGACCTTAAGACTCCACTGGGAAGAACCCTTGTCATTGTAATATCACTCAAACTCAGTTAGAGGACTGTAGGATTTAAATTTGTGTAAACATATTAGTTGACCATTTAAAGACTGTCATACCTGGTTGAACTTTTTTTGTTTATTTGGGTCTGAAAAAACACAGCATAATGGCTCCTAGAAAGATTCACACTAGAGCCTATCTTGACCCTGATCCACCTGAGATAGTTGATAACCCAGAAATTATCCTTAGGAAGTATCCTAGGATTAAATTATCAATTGTTCTTAGATCACCCTTGAGAGCTAATTCAGTTCTTGAAAATCTTTCAGCTCTACGAAAAGCACAAGTTGACTTCGTAAATCCATTTAGAACTAGGTCTCTTGATGATTTAGATCAGTTAGATTCCGAGTCTTCACTTTCATCTCTTGAAACAAGTGAACATCCTGGTAGTAGAGAAACAACACCTCCTGATTTACATCTCCTTCACAACTTAGGTGTGTCTCATCCAAGATCAGCTCAGCAATCTACTCCTGGTCCATCCACTTCTGCTCACCCTACATCCACTGTTCAAACCACTCCATGCCAGCCCACTTTTCCTCTTGTCAATCTACCTCTTGTAAATCCACCTCTACCTCCTACCATGGCTACATGGTATGCTCCCTTAGTCCTTCCTGTACCATTAGTCAATCTTCCACAGGACTATCAATCCAAAATTCCATTGTATGATGCTAGCAATGCTACAAATGCTTCACAACATGTGGATAAGATGAATGACTACATTGATAGAAATGAAATTGATGATGATTCTGTCAAGCTTAGACTATTTTCTCAAAGCTTAGGAGGGGAAGTCAGAAAATGGTTTAAAGGCTTAACCCCCCATAGTATCAATGATCTCTAAGCCTTCCATCAGACATTCTTAAACAAATGGGAATTAAAGAAGAATCCTCTCTAAGTCCTTTCTGATTACAAGAACCTCCATAGAAACACCGAGGAAAGTGTACAAGCTTATTGTACCAGATTTAACAGTGTATATAATGCACTTTCCCCGGATCTAAAACCTCCACAAGGCTCAGCTTTAAACAAGTTTCCTGAAGGGTTTGACCCTGAGATGGCCTATCAACTGAGAGAGAGAGATCCTGAAACTCTTGAAGAGATGCAAAAAGGTGCTCTTTCTATGGGATTCAACTTGATGGAGAAGAGAGCAAGAATGAAAAATGAAAAGAGAGTGTCCTTTAGAGAGGAATCTACACCCTCTACTTCCAAATCAAAGATGGAGAGAATGATGGAAGAGATGATAAATAAAATGAACATCCTTGAGAGAGCACAAGCCAGTCAAAATCAAACTGCTCTTCAAAATAGAAACCAGAACCAGAATCAGAATTTTAGAAGGAACGAACCTCCCAACATACCCAGGGAAGATGATCAACAGATCACTCCTCCCTTTCATCAAAACTATGTAAGTTAGGTTGAGGAAACATATGAGATAACAGATGAAGATGATATCAACATGCTGGGGGTAGATGATGGTGACTTTGAGATTCATTACGATAGAAAACAAGGTCTTTATACACCTTATGATGACAAAAGAGATGATGATGAAAGTTATTATCAAGACATGGAAAATGTCATCATAGAGTCTAAAAAAAATATGACCTTAGAAGCAAAACCAGTCACCAAACTCCCAACACCAAAACCTCTAAAAAATATTCACAAAATAGCACTGCAACCAAGCCTAAAGTTGTCAAACAGAAGGACAAAACAATGGCTGTTAATTCTGATAAAGGTAAAGAGAAAGGCACTCCAAACAATGAAAAACAGAGTGTGGACATTAGTAGTACTAACACTTTAGCTAGTACTCCTGTTAAAACCATTTTGTCAAATGTAAATAGAACAAATCAGCACGCTGATGTTGCTGATAGAGTGGCAACTAGTAAGGCTAAAACAAGTTTTTCAAAGAACCAAATTCCTTTCAGCCTAGAGCAGGAAATTTCAAAGATCAAAATCTCTGTTCCGTTGACTGAGTTAGCTGCCCAGAATGTATATAGGACCCAAATTTTGAAGGCTTTAAATATTGAGGATAATAATGACACAATCAATCTTAATGATGACCAACCAGAGCTCATTTTTGGTCCTAAGATTGAAGGTAAGTATCAAGAGGGACATGTGCCTCCCTTTTATGTAAGTTTAAACATTCATGACAAAACTTTGCACAACGCTATGCATGATTCCGAGGTTTCTCATAATTTAATGCCCAAAGCTGTCATGGAGAGCCTAGGCTTTGAAATCACCAGACCTTACAAAGACCTTTACTCTTTTGACTCAAGCAAAGTAAAATGTTTAGGATTAATTAAGGACCTATGTGTTAACTTAGCCCAGATTCCAGCCAAATGCTTAGTAATGGATATTGTTGTGGCTGATGTGCCCCCAAAGTATGGAATGTTATTATCAAGATCTTGGGGGGCTAAGTTACAAGGGACTATGCAAATGTACATGACCTATGCGACTATCCCTGTTTTCAATCAGATAAGAAGACTTTACAGGGAGTCTCATATGAAATACACAGTTACAAGTCAAGACAAACCACAAAACTCTCCCCTTTATTTTGTAAACACAGGCTTGGATTCATTTATTATTTTCAATGATGAAATTTTTAGTGAGCAAGTGACCTTGTTTGATTTATTGACAGGTAGAGAGGAGGAAGAAGACAACTTAGGAGTGTCAGAACAATTTGCTGAAACTGTAAACTCTAACAAACAAAACACAGGTCTTGAGCTAGAAATCGCGTTTCATTTTCTTTTAAACATTGAGAGTCAAGAAAGCAGTCCTCAACCCAATAAAAAATCTGAGGAGTTAAAACAAGTTCAACCATGTACTGACCTCCAAGAACAATCAGAAAGCACCGCAGTTGAAGAGGACAATCACCAAACAGATGAAACCGAAAATAATCCTCTATGGAGTATGCATTTTGATGGGTCTTGCACTAGAACTAATGCTGGTGCAAGTGTCTGGATCTGAAACACTGAAAGAAATCACATAGAAAGCATTTCCTGCAAATTAAACTTTTAGTGTTCTAACAACATAGCGTAATATGAATCCCTTCTCCTTGGCTTATGTTTGTTGAAGAAGTTAGGAGCTAAAAGAGTCAATGTGTATGGGGATTCAGAGTTGGTCATTAGGCAAGTCAATGGGGAGTATAATGCAAATCATCCCAGACTTAGGGCCTACCGAAACGATATCATGGACCTTTTTAAAAAAATTCGAGGAGTCCAAACTGATTTTTGTCCCAAGAAAAAGAAATATTGCAGCCCACATTTTAGCTTTTGTAGCTAGAACATGCTTAACGCCATATGAAACCAAAGACTGCACAACTCAAATAAAATTCAGACCATCCGTACCTGATAACGAAAAGTATTGGCAGGTGTTTGATGGAGACAAACAAATAGAAGACTTAATGCAATTCATAAATGAATTCGAACTAAACAGTTCGGACTCAGATTATGATACAGACTACAGTGAAGAAAATTTCCTTGGTGAAGAAGAGCCATCTCCTGAACTTCTCAATATTAATCTACTGTCAAGCAAACTTCAAAACAAAACAAAACTGACTGCAGAATTAGAAACAGAAGAGTTAGAAACTCTGCAGTCCAAAGATGAAAGTTTGCCTAAGGGTCTGGCCCCTTTAGAAGAGTTGTTCGATTTCAACGATGTGGCCAGAAAGCCAAAACTGGAACCTGTAGATACTGAAGTGGAAGAGTGCAATATAGGCAGTGAACTCAAACCTATGATGATTAAACTGTCTAAAACTTTACCAGTTCACATTAAATTCAAAAACATAGAGCTGTTTAAAGAGTTTTCTGATGTTTTTGCGTGGAGTTACGAAGATCTTAAATGCTATGACACTGAAAAAATACAACACAAAATCCCTCTCAAGGAAAACCAAAAACCATTCAAACAGAAACTGCACAGAATAAACCCTGTTTAGCTGCCTATGGTTGAGAAGGAGATTAAAAAGATGTATGAAGCTGGTATTATTGTCCCTATTAGATATTCTGAGTGGGTGATTAATCTGGTGTCAGTTAGGAAGAAAACTGGAGAGATCAGGCTTTGTATAGACTTTAGAGACTTAAACAAAGCCTCATTGAAAGACAACTACCCTTTACCTAAGATGGACCATATTTTACAAAGGGTGGTAGGGTCTAGAAGAATTTCTTTGCTTGATGGCTACTCAGGGTACAATCAGATCTTAGTTCACACTGCTGATCAATTAAAGAAAACCTTTACTACACCATGGGGCACTTTCATGTATGTGAAAATGCCTTTTGGTCTAATGAATGTTGGAGCAACTTTTCAAAGAGCCATGGACATAGCATTCTCAGAATAACTGGGCTTCTTCATCATTATATACCTTGATAATGTCACTGTGTTTTCAAAAACAAATGAAGAGAACTTAAAACACTTCAGAAAAGTTTTCGAGAAATGCAGAAAATTTGGGATAGCTTTAAACCCTAAGAAGACACTATTCGGTCTCCAAGAAGGTAAAATTCTTGGGCACATCATTTCAGAAGAGGGTATTAAGATAGATCCAAAGAGGATTGAGGCCATTTTGCAAATTTTTCATCCTCGAAACATTAAGGAGTTTCAATCTTTCATTGGAAAGATTAACTTTTTGAGAAGGTTCATCCCCAACTTGGCTAAGCTCCTTAGAGATATAACAAACATGTTGAAAAAGGAGCAAGGGATAAAGTGGACCTTGCAAGCAAAGAAGTCCTTTGAGCTGGTGAAACAAGCGATAACCAAAACACCGGTTCTAATAAGTCCTGATTTTTCAAAAGAATTTTATATTTTTTCGTTTGTATCAGAACATACCATAGCTGCTGTCCTTTTACAAAAAAATCCACAAGGACAAGAGCAGCCTATTGCATTCTTTAGCAAGGCATTGAGGGATGCCCCTCTGAAGTATAACATTATGGAGAAGCAAGATTTTGCTTTGGTTAAGGCTTTGAAAGACTTCAAAGTATACATCTTGCATTCCCACATCATTTCCTTTGTCCCAAATTCAGTTGTGAAAGACATTCTAACGTAGGACCCAGATGGTAAGAGAGGTAAGTGGATTGCTGTTATCATTGAATATGATTTAGAGATAAAAACCACTAAGCTGATCAAAGGCCAAGGTCTAGCTAGATTAATGGCTGAATCCAATTTTGAAGTTCTTGATATAAATATGATTGATGCTTTGGATAACCAAGAAGGAATCTCAACTCCCATTGTTGAAGACTATTTCATGAATTCCTCTTGGTATGCTGATATTATTTATGTTTTGCTTAATTTGAATACACCTCCTGGTTTGACAAAGACAAAGGCAAGATTCCTAAAGTTAAAATTTGTAAACTATTGCATTATAGATAGATGTCTTTATTGGAAAAATGCAAGTGGTGTATTTCTTAAATGTTTGCCTGAGTATGATGCAGAAAAGGTTAAGCACGAGTTCCATGAAGGAGAGTGTGGAGGTCATTTGTACTGGAAGACAACAACAAACAAAATTTTGAGGGCTAGTTTCTATAGGCCTACTCTCTTTCCTGATATACACAAGATGATCATTGCCTGTCATAAATGTCAACTTTTTGAAGGCAAAAGAAAACTGCTACCCCTACCTCTACATCCAATCACTGTTGAAGCCCCTTTTCAATAGTGGGGACTTGAATTCATAGGAGAAATCCATCCACCATCTTCTACTCAGCATAGATGGATTCTCACTGCCACAGACTATTTCACTAAGTGGATAGAAGCCATACCTTGTAGGCAGGCCAATGTTTCTGTTATTATAAAATTCATGGAGACTAACATTCTCTCCAGATTTGGCTGTCCTACCAAGATCATCACTGATAATGCAATGACATTTGGATCAAAGAAGATGGTTGAATTCTATCACAGATATCAGATAACATTGGGGCATTCCACGGCCTATTACCCCCAAGGTAATGGACTTGCAGAATCCTCAAACAAGAGTTTAGTGAACATAATCAAGAAACTGTTGGGGGACAACAAAAAGTCTTGGCACACAAAGCTAGTTCATGCACTTTGGGTTGACAGATTGAATTTGAAGAAATCTATTGGTATGTCACTTTTACAGCTTGTGGATGGTACTGATGCAAATTTTCCAACCAGCCTTGGTGTACCAGTCATGAAGTTGATTCAAGAGTTGCAAACTGAAGATAGTGACATGATCAAAAGAATAAATCAGACCATTCATCTTCAGCAAACCAGGGAGGAGGTTTATAACAAAGCATTGCAGAAGCAGGACAACATTAAAAAAATTTTTGACAGAAGAACAAAGGCCAGCAATTTCAATATTGGGGAAAAAGTTTTGAAGTGGGACTCAAGAAGGGAAGACAAGGGAAAGCATGGAAAATTTGATAACTTATGGCTCTGCCCTTACTCTATTCATTCAACTGCTGGTAACAATGCATTTGTCTTGCAGGAGTTGAATGGAGCAGAATTGTTTGGGGGTCCTGTCAATGACAGGATGCTTAAGCATTACTTCTCTTGATCCATGTTATGTTCTGAAAGCCTTTTATCCCTTTTTATCATTGTAAATACTTCACCCATCATTGCATTCAAAGTTATAAAAATCAAAAATACAAAAACAAACAAAGAAAGAAAAGAGGGCAGATTGTAAAAACAAAAGGTATAGCCCCATACCAAAAAGAGAAACAAATCTAAAAGTGTGCAAGCTCAAATGCCACTCCTAAAGAACACACTTGTAGTTAGTCAAACAACCTAATCTTGACTAATTAGCTTTAAATTTCTGCTGATAGGATAGTGAATTCGATTTTCCAAACTGTTTAATCTTGGCTTATGAGTAGATAGTTTAGGATAGAAATTAAAGGTTCAAACATGCTCAAAATATGAACCTAAGTTTCCAAAGAGAGTGACTCAAATCTGTTTCAAATTCTGAGTCGAGAAAGATGTAAATCTGGTTCCAATTAGCTCAAAATCTGAACCAGTTGACGAAGGAAAGACAACTCAAAACAAGAGTCAAAACAGAGCTGTAGAAGAGATGAAGGAAATGCTTTGAAATTTCAGATTCTAAGCCTTCGTTTTTTATTTAATTTTCTGTAGAATAAATGTCTATGTGTAGCTTGTTTTTATGCCATAGATCACAGCAAGTCAAACAGCTTAATCTTGACTTGGCTGTTTTTAAATTTTTGTTGTAGAATTTAGTGAATAAAATATGTTGGACAGTTTAATCCCAACAGATAGTAGATTAGGTAGAGAATCATAGGGGCTCAACTGTTTAATCTGAGTCCATGGAGAAATAAGGAGTAGAAATAGATTAGATTTCCTGCTTTCAAAAGAATAAAATGTTGTAAAAGAGTTTTCCAATCCAAGTGCACTCTAAAGAAGAAAAAATGTTAGATCTATAGGATTGGGTAGGTGGAAAGCTTGTTGTTGAAAGGTCTATTGTTTTTATGGCTGCTAATGTGTTTTCAGAGCAAAAGAAAATCATCCCAGCAAAGGAAGGGCAGCCCAATGGATAAGGTACTAATCAGCCTCCCAGAGAATGCAAGTCTGAAGCTCTTGATGCCTTCAAGAAGGAACCATCCCCAAGTGGAGCCACTGTTAGCCACCTATGAAATTTGTTATACCAAAAGGTGGCTAAATCATTTTTGGAGCCTTCAAGGAAAAAAATTTATTGCAAAAAGTGTTGGCTCTTGAAGACTCATAAAGACCTCATGCCTCTGTCCAAAACCTTCCATACTGTGCCCATTTTACACTCGGAAATCCTGCTGACTCCCAAGAGAGAATACTGTTGCAAACACCATTTTCCCCTTCCTTCCACTTCCAAAAATAACCTCACTTTTATCCCTTTATTCCCCATAAAATCCCTCATTTTTCATATTCTTCCCTCTCTCCCATCGAAACCCCCTTTGATAAGGTTTAAGACCCTTTCTTTGCCTTATCGAAACCCTCAAAACCATTGGAAAAACATTGTAAACTTCATAAAAATACATATTTTTGTGTAAAGGTTTAAGGCCCCTTGGGCTAAGTCCTTAACCATTTCCAATACACATGCCCTGGTGCTGGAGCCAGGCGCTAAGCCATTTGGGCGCTTATCGCATCAGAGGAAACACAATGCGCAACTCTCCCCCCTTATTGAAATATCTGATGCCGATTAGCCCTATGCATAAAAACCCCGGTCATATTATCTTCCATACATCCATGGCCTCGCAGACAGGCGCCAAGCCAAATCGCAAATATAAAAACCTCCTAACAACAAACCTTTGTTTATATTAAATTTTGGGTTTAAAATGTTTTTGTCGTTATATTAAAAGAAAACCGGGCGGAATTCATCGCACCGCTTTTGAGAGGTAGGTGGTTTTTTCTATTTGGCAGCAATCAGTGCCACCGGCTGACATGTGGCCTCAAGCCAGTTTGAAATACTGCCCTCATTGCACATTAAAGGTCAGATATGGGCCCGGCGCGATATTGGCGTGTGCCGTCCGATCTGAGGCCAACTCATCGGACGGTGATCGTGCTCTGAAGAAGCCCGTAAGATAAATGTGGTACGACGCGGTTATTTAAAAAATCTCCGCCGTCGATCTGATTTGCAGATCGATGGCCCACACTCCATCGCCTTGGTCCCCTCGTCCACAGCGGCAGTCAACGGTCCCACAAGAGCTGGTGGTCCCCAGTGCCACATCAGCATCCACGTGGCAGATTTTAATTGGGATGGATATTTATTGTTTCCCCACACAGTCAGCAAATCCGGACCTAGGGGACTTTATACAACATGATTTTATTAACCTTTTTTGAAATCCGGGCATGTTTTATAAGGTTTGTTGGTACCCGATCTCCACCGTTGATCACGTGGGCCGATCTCTTCCGATGGCCCACGTGTGTCCCGATCCCCAAACTCATTTTTCTGCCAATTTTTTGCCGAAACAAAGGTTTTAGCCCATTTTCTCCGTTTGTCCAAATAAAATGACTCTGTTGTTTTGACTATTCGCCCTCGCTCCCAACCGTCGATCTCTGTGCGATCGACGGTTCCGATTTAATTTCCT
This sequence comes from Pinus albicaulis, assembly GCA_034641835.2. Classification (NCBI taxonomy): domain Eukaryota; kingdom Viridiplantae; phylum Streptophyta; class Pinopsida; order Pinales; family Pinaceae; genus Pinus; species Pinus albicaulis. Next base: position 1,357,332,879 of record CM076578.1, on the reverse strand, counting down.
CCTCCGCTCTCCTCTGACCTCCTCTAATCAATCTCGACCATTGGATGATGCCATCCAACGGCCATGCCCTCTCCACGTGCCTTCTGAAGCAGCAAACCTATATATGTAGGATTTTATAATGTTGTTCATATTTTGCAGGGTTTAAATGGTTTTTCCGCTATACTTAAGAAAATTTCAAAGGCTAAGGATGATGATCCTCCTGCCTTCGATTCATCAAAGGGAATCATTCGCAGGATTCAACTCCACGTTTCGTAAATGATTCATGAAGCATTGATGCCACACGACCCCTGCACAGCCCTGCACACCAACAAACACAGTGAATCAAGAACAAATAAAAGAGTATCAGTGTCAAAGACAGGTTGCACCAGAATGGAATATTGAAGACAGATCTGGGGGGATTACAGCTAAGATTGATTATCAAAAGCATAATTCTCCCAATTAAAACATAGTTAAAATAAAATCCTAAGTGTTTATCAGACAGGAAAGCCTCCACCGCCACATCTGAGGCAAATTGATTCCTCCCAACTACCACAATGCCACCTGTGCCTCAAAGCATTCAAACAGAGGCAGAAGTTATTGATCAAGATCAGGTATTTGCCTCAACGCAACCAGAGAAGTTAATTCTGCAAATGAACTTAATGAAAAAATATCAGCAGAATTACTTTAACATAACAGAGAACCTCAAAAGTCAAAAAGAGCTCCCACTGAGCTTAAATCTTAATGTAAACTATTTAATACAGAAGACACCTATGTAAGCTTCCTCATCGAGCCCCCCAAAGGTCGAGAAGCCATTAAGAATGTATTAATTATCTTCGGAGATCTTTTATTAGATATCACCTCCTCATTCTTCTATAAATACTACTGGAGAAGATGAGAGAGGGGTTGGTTGAGTTGGCTACTGAACATTGAAATGTAATTGAGCTTGAGACTTCTGCTTGTAAATAGTATTCACTAGCTCTTGGAGCTCTGCTTGTAATAGATAAGTTAGTTTGGGAAGTGTAGATGAGCGCTAAACTAAAGCATTGGACTTAAAGCTGTAACTGGTTTGGAGCATCAATACAAGCTAATTTATGGGATCCTGGTCTATGTCGACGGTGATGTTATTTCTTATTGTGAATTGTTGTTTTATTTCTATTTCCATTGTGTTCATATTCTCTTATAAAGAACAACATGCATAGAGTTAGGACCTACTGTATATCAGTACCCTTCTCTGATTGAAAATATTTATCTTCATGTTTTCTTCCAAATCTGTGTTATTTAGGAATGATTTAATTCAGTTCAAGCATAAGAATGCTGGCGTTCCCTCGTCTTATTGTCTTAGCTGAATACTGTTCTTGGATGTTATTTTTAGTATATGTTAAGTAGAGATGAATTAAGGAATATATGGTGTGCCCTGGTCCTAGTTTTATCCCAAAAGTCTGTCTGAAAGTTTCCCTTAGAATGTGTTAAAAGCTGGCAAGTTTCAAAGTACTTACCAGATCTTAGGCCATTCTGTGTTATCTTTGTGTTTGTCTTCAAAGCAACCAAGTAAAGCAGAGCTAGGAGAGGATTTGTGGTGAGCCCGACCCGTTAGTTTCTCCTCCAACAATTGCCTTCAAGTTTCTCTTTGTTTTAAATGTTTTCTATTGAAAGTGTATCAAAGGCTGGCTAGTTTCAAAGTACTTACCAGTTCCTGGATTGCTTTTATGTCTTTCTTAAGTGTTTGTCAAAGTCTGGCTAGTTTCAAAGTACTTACGAGATCCTAGGCTGCTCTTTTTTCTTCATCTATTTAATTCCCCTTCTTTTTGTCTCATTTCATTCCATAAATAAAACTTTAAAGAGATCCTTGGACATAGATGACTTTCCCCATGGACCACTCTTGAACCTGATTGTTTCAATTAAAACCTTTTATGACTCCATAGCCCAATGGACTAAAACATGCAATTATCTATCTTTCTGGCCAAAGCTTGTTCTGATTGCTTGCAACTTCACACCTTTGAAACTCTTTTCACTTAGAACTTTCCACCTCAAATAGTAATCATGCTCAACCATCCAAAAACAAAACAAACCCTCGGCCTTCATAACTAGCCTAATATCATTACCCAAAGCTTCAAAGACAAATCCATCTTTGAACTTATTGGAAAGATCCCTCTCCGGATTCAGGAGGGCTAGATCCTAAAATCCCAAAGTGGTTGAAATAATGTTCTCCCTGCAGTTGGACTTTCGCCAATATTGCTAATTACAAGGTGCTAACACCAGAAACTTGCTTAGTCATTCATTAATCTTCGAATCTTTGAGTACAAAATATTTGTCCAGGAGGTCCAAAAACTCGGAACCTTCCTTCCCCTTGAAAATTACATTAAATACAGTAAAAAAGCAGTTTGGAACTGCTGTAACCAATTCTAACTACCAAAACTACTTCATGACTTCGAAGGTTGTCTATTACATGCCTTGAAAATGTCTTTTTACAATTACATTGATTTCGGAAAATAACATAAAGTAAATATCCTAATCTATAGGAATTGCTGATGACGTGGCTTTCATATTAAATGCCATACGCAACGTGTCACTTAACCGTTGGATTGATTTGACATGAATAAAAACTGTTTTCCATTTGGCATATGACGTCACTATGGGAGGTCTTGGGGTACGGCTGAGAACTCTGGCTGGTGCCCCCACAGTCGATATCCACCGTTGATCTCTATTGCCTCCGCAATCAACCCAGTTAACTACGGAGGCACCCTTTCCGTTAACTCTCATGCTATTAGTGCCCGCAGATTGGGTCATCCGGTTTATACTTTCAATATCAACGCTCTCCACCTTTTGAATTGATCAGCCTTTAATCTTTGGATATAAAACCCACTTGTACAAAGTTTGAAACAATTAAACTTTAATACATTAGACTAAAAACATTTTCTTTTTATGCCAAAGTATAAAACTATAATACTTTAACATATTTGATTTTATTTCAATTTCAGATTTTTTGTATTTTTAATATAAAATTAAAAGGATATGCATATGATCCACTACATCTGGCTCCACCTGGGGATAGTGTTTTTTTCCATGAAGCACTAAGAACCTGCAGATCACTGCCTTCACTTCGGGCATGGAGTCAAAAATTGCTTGATGAGAAATGTACAATGATAGAAAACCGGATATGTACAATGATGAAATTACTGCTTCTAGTGCTGGAAATAGTGTTTCAAATACTGCCCATTAATAGGCAGTTCTACTGCTTCTCTGTCAAGAATTTCCAGCATGAAAGTGTTATTTGTTTTGGCTTCAATGATTTTATATGGACCATACCATAAAGGATCAAATTTTCCATGCTTCCCTTTATCCTCTTTTCTTGTATCCCATCTCAGTACCAGATCTCCATTTTGAAACATGATTTCTCTTGCTTTTCTGTCGAAAATGGACTTCATTTTCTCCTGAGAAGTGACCAAATTGTCTCTAACCTTACTTCTGCTTTCACTCAATTCCATCACTTTATTCATTCTTCTAATCAAGGCATTAGGTTCCTCTTGAGCATATTAAAGGAAAGATATTACTGGACTTACTAACTGAGTGGGAAACAGTGCTTGGGTACCATATACTAATTCATAAGGTGACTTACTAGTGGATCTCCTAGTAGTCATCCTCACTTCCCATAAAGTAAAGACCAACTTTGAATCCCAATTCTTCTGGTTCTCATTTATTGTCTTCTTCAAGATTCTCACCAACGTTTTATTAGAGAATTATGCTAATCCATTTCCTTGGGGGTGATATGTTGTTGAATGGGACAATATCACATTATAAGTTTGGCAGAAGTTTATAAACCTGAATGAGTTGAAAACTTGAGCGTTATCTGTCACAATCTTCACTGGACATCCAGATATGCTAAAAATATTTTGCTCCAAAAATTTCATTACAACCAAATCATTTGCTCTTCTAGAAGGGACTGCCTCTACCCATTTTGTAAAATAATCAGTTGCAGTCAAAATCCATTTAAATTTCCCATTTGATGGTGGATTGATTTCTCCAATGAAATCCAATCCCCATTGTCTGAAGGGTTCTTCAACGAAGACATGAAGAAGAGGTAAAGTAGCTAACCTTTTATTTTCTGCAAAAAACTAGCATTTTTGACAACTTCTAACAGTTCTGTATAGATCCGCAAATAAAGAGGGCCAATAAAAACCTAATTTAAGAATATTATGAGCAGTTACTTTCCAACTATAATGACCTCCACACAAGCTCTCATGATACTCTTTAATCACTTCTATGGTTTCCTCTTCTGTTAGACATAACAACAACACACAAGCAGGATCTTTCCAATACAACTTAGCTTCAATTATAACATAAGGTTGAGCTTTAAGTTTCAAGGCTCTGTACCTAGCTCTGTTAATTGAAGGTGGACAAGAAAGGAAACACAAATAATGAATAATATCTTTGTACCAATTTGAATAGAGGAATTTATATTTAATTGCTGCTTTTGTCTGAATGTGATTTGTTTCTTCAGTGACTTCTTCTACAGGTGCAAGTAAACTGATTCCCAAAGCTTGGAAATTAGATTCTGTTAGCAATTTAGCCAGTCCCAATCCTTTGACTAGCTTTGTTGGTTTGATATCCAAATCATATTCTTGGATTTTAGCAATCCATTTCCCTCTTTTCCCTTCAATATCACTCTGTACTAATACATCCTTTACAACAAAATTAGGCACATATGCTACAATTTGAGAATGAAGTATATAAGTTCTGAAAGCCTTCAATGATTTAACTAGAGCATATACTTGTTTCTCCAAGATATTATAGTTCAGTTCTGCATCTCGAAGCACTTTGATAAAAAACGCTACAGGTTGCTCACTTCCTCATTTTTTTGTAGTAGCACAACAACAACTGTAGAAGAAGATGCAAATGAGAAAATTTGAAATGGCTTCAAGTAATCTGTACTGATTAAAACAGGAGCTTCTTGGAGAGCTTCTTCAATTCTTCCAAAAGATTCCCTTGAATCTTTGTCCCACTTTACTTCAACATCCTTTTTCAACATATATGTTATTTTCCTGACAATATCAGCATAATTTGGAACAAATCTTCTCAGAAAATTTATTTTTCTAAGAAATCTTTGAATATCCTTCTTACTTCGAGGCAGTGGAATTGTCTGTATGGCTTGAAATCTTTCTGGACCAATATTCACTCCTTGCTTTGAAACTATATGGCCCAACAATTTTCCTTCTTCTAGAGAAAACAAGGATTTTTTAGGATTAAATGATAATCCATATTTACATCATTTTAAAAAGGCTTTTTGCAAATGTTATAGGTGTTCATCATCAGAACTTGAAAAAATTGTAACATCATCAAGATAAATAACTACAAATTTGTCCCCTACAAACGCAATATCCATTTCCCTTTGGAAAGTAGCTCCTGCATTCATGAGGCCGAATGGCATCCTGGCATACATGAATGTTCCCCAGGGTGTAGTGAAAACAATTTTATTTCGATCTTCCTTCTCCACAACAACCTGATTATACCCGAAAAAACCATCAACCATGGATAACATGTATGCTCCAGTTACTTTCTGCAAGACAAAGTCCATCTTCGGCAAAGGATAATTATCCTTCAGTGAAGCTCTGTTCAAGTTTCTAAAATCTACACATAATCTTATCTCTCCATTTTTCTTCCTGACTGGTACAATTTTGGAAACCCAATCTGAATATCTTAGAGGAACTATAATCTTTGCTTGCAAACGTTTCTTTACCTCTTTTTCAATTGGAGCCAAAAATAATGGGTTAATTTGTCTGAGCTTCCGTCTATGAGGCTTAATCCCATCTTTCAATGGAATTTTATGCTGAATAATAATTTTATCATAAGTTTTCATATCTTCATATGACCATGCAAATACATTCGAAAACTACTTGAAAAGATCTACATACCTTTCTTTGTATTCCTTTGGAACTCCTTTGAACAGTTTGACTATTTTAGGCTCATGTTGAGTTCCTAAATTACAGTCCTCCATTTCTCCATCTTGGGATACCTTTTTCTGGTTTACTTCCACATCGTTAGCATCAAATAGTCTTTCGAGAGGTAACAAACCTCTGGGAAAAATATTATCTTTCAACCGAATTATATTTTGGTCTCCAATTGCCTGCTTTAGATTTTTAGAAATTTCACCTTGATCACTTTCATCCACTTCTAAATCAATTTGACTGTCTTCAAAATTTCCAATCATCATCAAGAACTGATTAATCTGCTCATCATCCTCAAAGACCTGCCAATGCTTTACATTATCAGGAATTGAAGGCCTGTGTCTCAACTCAATCTCATATCTCAACCTTGGATTGATTGGTGGTTTGAATGTACTGGCTGCAACTGCCAATGAATATGCCATTTTGTTCTCTTCTCTTGGAATAAACTGTAAATTAAAAGCCTCAAAATAGTTCTCTACTAAATCCCACACCTCATTTATATAAGACCTCAACCTGGGATGTTTAGTTTGGCACCAATTCGTAATTTGTCTTATGATTAGTTCAGAGTCACCAAAAACAGATAAAGAGTGAATTCCCATCTGTTTAGCTGTTTGCAGACTTAAAATCAATGCTTCGTACTCTGCTACATTATTAGTGGATTCAAATTCCAGTTTGAGAGAAAAAGGTACAAGGTTACCTTCAGGAGATACAAATATGAATCCAGCTCCGGTGCCCTCCTTAGAGAATGCACCATAAAAACAACACTTCCAAATTTGATTTGAATTCAGCTCTTTGTGTACATTGGCTGAAGTGAGCTGCTTTTGTGAATCTTCAACAAACTTTGCATCTTCATGCAGCATGAAGCAAGAGAGATCCTCCTTCTCTTGACCATAAATGGGGGAATTACCTGCATCTTTCTGGTAGTAGTTTTCAAAAATATGGTTTCTCTGTATAACCTCCTTTCCTCCCCATTAAAAACATGAATGATGGCATATGTGAAATCTAATTTCAAGACTCCTCCAAGCGTTTTCCCCCAAGATCTAGACAACAACATACCAAATCTGACTGGAATATCTGCTACTACCACATCCATCTTAATACTCTTAGCTGGAATTTGAGCTAAGGAAACAACCATATCTTTGATAAGACCCACACACTTTACCTTTTTTGAATCAAAGGAATAAATGTCTCTATATGGTTTGGTGATTTTCAAATTCAATTCTTTCATCACATACAGTGGCATTATATTATGTGATGCTCCAAAATCTAGTATACAATTATGTAAAATGAAATCATGCAACATAACTGATATATAAAAAGGTGGAATAGAAGAATCTACCTCTTCAACATGAGGTCCAAAAGTAACCACTGGTTTCTCTTCTTGCAAATTCACTATATCACCCACTTCATCAGACTGAGATAAATTAATAAATTTTGCAATTTCCTTCTTATAACCAGGTGTTTTGACCAACTCAAGAAGTGGCACTTGAATTTTTACTTTTTCTAATTATTTAAACAAAATGAAGATTTGATTCTGTTTTGTAAGCTTCTTAGGTTCTTCTTGATTTTTATTTGAATTTTCATGTTGATCAGGAACAATAACAACTTTCTCCAAAATATTAGGGTCATTAGATTTTATTTGAGGAGTTTCAGCTTGCTGTTTTTCTTTTTCTTTTTCTTGATTCATGGGATTTTTCCCCTTGTCTGATTTTTTAATTTGGTTCTTTTGTAGTGGAGTCGCCATTGGAGTAGATATTGATTATGATTCTTCTCCTTCATCATCCTGAGTTCTCAACCTCGTTTTTGACCTCAAATCATATTTCTTATGCAACTCTGTCTGCATAAAATGAGTAAATTGTTTGCAATAACATCCAACTCTTCCTGATCAAATGAAATATCAGCTTCATTACATTCTTCTGCATATTCTTTGTCACTCTCTTCTTTTGTCTCATCACCTTACATATATACAACAGAAATTTGATCTTCATCTTCTTTCTGATCATTATCAGCAGAATGTGATGGGGCTGCTTCTATATATAAAGGTGCTTGGACTTGATCTTGATCTTTTCTTTCTCTCTGTAAAATTTGTAGGGGCTATTTTCTGAATTAGGGATTGAAAACCCATCTGTTTTTTTGTGCAGGTTTCTTGTTATCTATTTCCAGCTTTACCAATTTATTTGACAATTTTTTAATGACCTTTGTCATATCATCTATCCTTTGATCCTGTAATGAATCTTCTTCTTTATCCTTTCCCTTGTCTTGAACCTTTCCAGCAGTAGTCATGTTTGCCTCAATTTCTAAGGCATCAGTTTGAATTTGTTCAAGAGTAGTGGCTCTCCTCTCTCTCAGGGTACAACTGAAATCTGATGCAAATGCACCAACAAAAACAACTCTTGCTCCAATTGGAGGACGTTTCATTTCCACAGGAAAAATATTGTACAACTTATTAAATATTTTTACAAAATCACTCATACTTTCATTTGAATTTTTCTTTATAGCATTAAATTCTGTTAAAGAATACCCATGGTCTCTTTTTTCACCCTATCTCTGGGTGAATTGTCTTTCTAATTCATCCCAATCATTGATTGAGCCATTAGGTAATCCTTTGAACCATTTTCTTGCCTCTCCACTTAGAGATTGTACAAAATGTCTCATTACAACATCCAGATGTTCTACATTAAAGTTTTCAGCAAAAGTGCAAAACAAAGGCAAGTGTTGTTATGCAATTATTCCATCTTCACCAGTAAATCTAGGGAGTAACTTAAGGTACTCCTGAGGCATTGAATTCATTGGTTGAGGTAGATTTAAAGGTGCATATATATTCATAAAGAAAGTAGGAGCTTCCATGTTTAAGCCTTGATTGACTGCTCCTTGAGCGGGGGTAAAATGAATACCAGTCGTAGGTGGGGTTAAAAGGGGTGGAACAAATGATATGGGAAGGGGTATATGAACGATAGCAAAAGAAATGGAAACTGAATTAGGTTAAGATTCTGTGAATGGAAATGTTACAGACTCAAAAGATAGTTCTTCTAATGTTGGTTCTTGAAAATGGATGGGTGATGATGAGGATTATTTTTCTAGGAAAGTGAGTTTCTGGGAAACTTCTTTGGATGAAAAAATATGGGAACTGCTACCAGGTGCAAGTAGTGTGGCATCAGATGTAGGAAATATTTTTGATTTCTGGCCCTTATTTGAAACTAACTTTTCTGGATCAGACAAAACGGGAGCTTGTTACTGAGAGGTATCTGACCTCGTGTGGAGCCTCTTAGGAGCTAGAATTATTTTAAAGAAGCAAAACTTAATATTTCCTCTCTAAACAACCAGAGGAAATATGAACAAAACCCAGGGAAAACCTTCAAATCTTCGTCCCCGGCAATGGCACCAATTAATGTTGTACCTTAAGAGACAATCGCTTAGCTGTGATAAGGAATCAATGCTTAAGACATTTTATAATTATGTCACAAATTTTTATGTCTCTATTTTATTAACCCTCGAGTATTTATAATCACACCCTTAAATAGAAAATATTATGAATGATTCACAATGCTACCATCTATTAATGTTGAATGAAATGACTGGAAGAAAATGTAAGAAGAAGTCCAAACTGATATGCTGCTTTATACAGAAAATACCATTCCAAACTCTAGAAGAAACATGTGAAAGAAATAGTTAAAACAAAGGAGGGCCAATTAAGGTTTTTAACTCTTGTACACAGAAGTAAGAAGAGACCTACTGCTCATAACCTTGTTTTATTCATAGAAGGAAATACATAATGAAAACTGGATACATTTCAACATCAACAAAATGCCAGAAAATTGCTTACTCATTTATTAATATTTGAATCTTTGAGTACAAAATATTTGTCTAGGAGGTCCAAAAACTCGGAACCTTCCATCCCCTTGAAAATTACATTAAATACCGTAAAAAATCAGTTTGGAACTGTTGTAACCAATTCTAACTACCAAAACTACTTCATGACTTTGAAGGCTATCTATTAAATTCCTTGAAAATGTCTTTTTATAATTACATTGATTTCAGAAAATAACATAAAGTAAATATCCTAATCTATAGGAATTGTTGATGACATGGCTTTCGTATTAAATGGCATACGCAACGTGTCACTTAACCGTTGGATTGATTTGACATGAATAACAACTATTTTCCATTTGGCATATGACATCACTGCGGGAGGTCTTGGGGTATGGCTAAGAACTCCGGCTGGTGCCCCCACAGTCGATATCCACCATTGATCTCTATTGCCTAGGCAGTCAACCCAATCAACTGCGGAGGCACCCTTTCCGTTAACTCTTGTGCTGTTAGTGCCCGCGGGTTGGGTCATCTGGTTTATACTTTTAATATCAGCACTCTCCGCCTTTTGAATAGATCGGCCTTTAATATTTGGATATAAAACCCACTTGTACAAAGTTTGAAACAATTAAACTTTAATACATCAGACTAAAAACATTTTCTTTTTATGCCAAAGTATAAAACTATAATACTTTAACATATTTTCTTTTATTTCAATTTCAGATTTTTTTGTATTTTTAATATAAAATTAAAAGGATATGCAGATGATCCACAACAGATTGCACAAAATTCATCTTCATATCTTTAAGTTGATATTTCAAGGAGATGATTTCATTTAAATTGTTGACTTCATACATGTTAGCTCACTTATCATACATATCCTTAGACTTTTTCAAATTCCCAACATATGCAAGTAAATAATTTTGTAAACCATAAAATATAATTTTATTTGCTTTTAGCTCACCTTTCTTATACTTGTTCTTGACAACAACGGAAACATTCTCTAAAGGTTGAGGTACTTTTCCTTAAATGTATTCCCAAACATCATTTTCATTAGCTATGATTTCCAACCTAATTTTCCAAGCAACATGTTAGTATGAAATTTCTTGGAAGGTGTACCAAAAACACTTCACTTAAGTCACTGGTGAAAGGTGACCCTAACAACAATATGTGACCATTTGTGCCTTAGATATGCAATAGTAAAACGAGAAAAAACTTGCAATAAAAAGATATGCGATCCAAAACATCAAACAACGATATATATCAAATGTGATAACCCAAAATGGAAATAATTTTAAAAATGAATAATAATCTTTATTGATAACACTTGGTGAAGAAGATCTAGAAAAGGGTCTGCAAATCCCCCTCCATGGGATGGGTCCTTTAGATGTCCTTGATGCTTCAGTGACCAATTCTCTCTCAATATGTGAAAAACCCAAAACAATATGTAGAATTCTAGTGGGAGCTCGAATGCAAGAAGAAATTAATGGTGATGATGATAATGATCATGGTGAAGAATGAATGGAAAAACCTCTTATTTATAACAAAGTATTGGGTTGACCTTGAAATTGTGAAATAATAAAATATTATTGACTAAATCAAGATCTAATCATTAAGAATACTTTATTATATTTTTTGGAGAGGGAAAAGATATACAAAATGGTCAAATATATTTACTTAGAAATAATTAACAAACAAAATGATTTATTAATTATTTCGTGAAGATTAAGAAAGGTGTGAAAATGAAATAGTGATTAAATAGTGATTTAACAATTATTCCAAAAATACAATTAATGAATAATAAATAAATATTGATTATTTAATTATTCCTAGGTGATTTAGTCAAATGTGACAAGGAATAGTTATCAAATAATTATTCTTAGAGAAAATTAAATAAATAATGATTTATTCAATTATTCTCATGGTTTAAAAAAAAAAAAAAATTAATTATAAATAATTTAATAAAAAAGGTTTAATAAATTAATTTCTATAGTGAACTTGATTTTACTATGGTAAAATTAAACCTACATGGTGTATTTCGATCCACGTAGGTAGAAATGGCTAGGTGATCATTTTTTGGTGATAACAAATTTCCCCCAAACATATGAGTGTTAGGAGAAAATCATATGACCATAATACGTTGTAAGCTACACTTCCATGAGACATCAAAGGGGAGCCACAGAGAGAGAGATAAATACAAATGAAGCAGTGTAAGGAAGGGCAAAGGAAAGGAGGGGCCGAGACCTACTAAAGTGATATAATTCTCCTTTTATTTTGGAGTACATGATCTCAAATGAGGCGGGGGAGGCATTGATGAACACCATCATTAGGTACATTCTAAGGAGTTAATTGTCACATTTTTAGCTTAATTACTCTCTCTGTGTCACATTTAATTGCATTTTGTCATATTTTGCTGAGTGAGAATGGTGTATTAAGGGTTGCCATGCTTCGAGGCCTAATGTGGTTTAAATGCAGGAAAGTTAGGGTAATAATGCTATTTTTTAGGAAGATTTCATAATCAGGGCTTGGAGTAGAAAACAAGGAGTGATGGTAGGAGGGTTGACCACCTTCTTAAATCCTAAAGGAAGCCAATATCTCCTCAAGGTTCTCCTCCAACAGCTCGAAATCAGAGCCAGTTAAGCAAGTGCATGATCAAAGGGAGCCAAGCTCCACTTCTCTTGAGTTCCAAGGGAACAAAGACCTACTTTTTAGGGAGTTGTTGGTAGCTACCCTCTAGCATACATAGGCCCTAGCAAGAGCTCACTAGGATTCAAATTTTGGATGTAGCTAGAGCACTCTTGGGTTTTGTATTAGAAAACTTCCATATGTTATGTACAAGACTGGTTATGAAATGAAATGAGAATTTGGTTTCTTCTCCATTGAGTTAGTTTCAATGAGTTGAGCTTGTGGGTTAGGGCCCAATCCATTGGCCTCAGTCTCTCTTGTATACTTGTGTTTTCTTTAATGTTGCAGTAGTTAATTTCTTTCATTTTTGGTAGCATATAAAACATCAACACTGTGTGCTCAACCTCCCTCTCTCACCTCTTCCATTCGAGCTTGAGGAGGAAGGTCTTCCACCACAGAACAAATATCCTTTTAGTTTATGATTTCTTGGAAAATATTATATAGTTTGACTTTTCTTATCATGAACAATTTGTAGGCGCAAAGATTGATTTCTGTTTCAATTGCATAGGTAGGTTAATTTAAATTCAACTTATCTTTTCTACCATTTTTAGGACAAGTTTATCAACGATGAATGCATGAACATGTATATTGATTGAAGGTTTGAATGGAGCAATAGAGGAGGACGCCTTCAGATCCATCATCTTCAGTATTCACCCCTTCTTCAACCACCTTCCATCCAAGTCACCTACAAACCTGTTTTTGATGTGACAACCACATCACCAAAAGCAACCTTGAGGGTGTAAGAAAGGCTTTGTGAAGAGATATGAGCTTGTCTAAGGGGTTGGCTACCCTTCATATACCTAGATCCACCTTTACCCCACCTCTCCTAACCTTCTTCTCACCATTTCTAGCCTCAAACTCCACTCGACATGTTTCTTGTAGCTTTTTAGGACATTGTGTAGCACTACAAGAAATCATGTAGTATATTTTTGTAGCAGTGCAAAACAATCTCTCCTTCAGCCCAAAACCATTCTTCCACCTCATCTAAGCCTAGAAAAGTCACCAATAGACCTTTATCTCAGAACCTTTGGTCCAGGGATCCTCTTAGACCACCTAGATGCCTCCTTATTTTGTTGCAAAACATAGTCATTTTGAAGTGTGCTTAGTTCATTACTAGATGTATCATTAAACACCGTATTTAAGCATAATATATATAGGACTTAGTTAGTCATTAATTTCAATATGTGTGCTCTAGATTAGTTTCCTTTTCTGCAAATCAATTCAACAATCTAGATTATGAATGCTTTTTAGGACATCGTGTATCACTACAGGAAATCTTGTAGTAGCTTCCCATAGCAGTGAAAAACACTCTCTCCTTCAACCCAAAACCATTATTTCACCTCATCTAAACCTAGACAAGCCACCAATAGACCTTTATCTCTAAACCTTTGGTCCATGGACCCTATTATACCACCTAGGTTCCTCCTCCTTTTGTTTCAAAACACAGTCATTTTGAAGTGTGATTAGTTCATTACTAGATGCATCATTAAACACGGTATTTAAGCATAAGATAGATAGGACTTAGATAGTGATTCAATTCAGTATGTGCCTTCTAGATTTGTTTCCTTTTCTACAAATCAATTTAGCAATCTACATTATGACTGCCACTTACTGTAATTTCCTTTCTTGCATTAGCATAAGTGTGAAATTATCTTTCTTGCAAATAGCTAGATGAATTAGTGTGATCTAGAGTAGTTTCTTTCCTTGTTGATAGAGTAATGGTTATGACTCTATTTCCAGTCTTAGATTACATTTATAAGTGTGAAAAACTTCATTTCCTATAAATAACCCTATCATCAACACTTCATTGTAGAACTAAGATGAGGATATCATGAGTAGAGCTCATCTATTGTGCATATAGCACTATCACCTCGAAGTTTGTACAAACCCTGGGTTGATAAGGCGTTGCAACACTCTTGGTCCAATACCAGGGCTCACCACTTTTTGGCACCGTTGCCGAGGATGTGTCTAAGTAGATGTTTGTTTCTGATTTTTATTTTACATTTAGTTTCAAAATATTGAAAAATACAAAATTTTTTTTGACTTCCATGCCTTGTAGGAGTAGGGATAACCACAGAAAATTCTTACCAAAAACCCTGACATCCCCACACAGTCATCCTTCACTCTTCTTCAGTGACTATGAGGTAGAACACACTATAGGTGAACCACTTGAAAACTTTGAAGAACCTATTGGAGAAAAATAGGAACTTGCTTCACTTGAGGACCTTGCTTCACCAATTCAAGCCATGGATGAAACTAGAGCCCATTGAGTCTTTCCCATTAGAGAAACTGATGGAGAAACTAGAATGAAGAACATCAATCTTTCAACCATTCCAAATTTCCATGGCCTTACCTCTGAGGATCCTAACACCTTTACATTCGAGTTTTTTGTTGTCTGCGGGACTTATGACTATGTCTCAGATGAAGAAAAGCTAAAATTGTTCCCATCCACCCTCAAGGATGCAACCTTTTGCTGGTTCATGGGTTTTCCTGGGAACAATATCACTACCTGAGCACCGATGCAAGAGTCCTTCAACAACAAATATAGAGACTATTGAAGGTCCAAAGAGATTAAAGAGGAGATATTTAGGATGACCCTGGGACTTGATGAATCCTTATAGGATTATGAAGAAATATTCCAACTGAACTATAAAAGATCCATTTGCACCCTTGATCCTGGATCACTCAAATTTGTACTTCTCGGAGGGATCAAGGAAGAGGTGATAGAGACCCTTAATTTGTTGTCTGGAGGATATATCTACCAACTACCTTATGAGGACATCAAAAATATATTTAGAAACACCTCTAAGGCAGCTAGGAAGAAAGGTAGAGCTAGCCAAAGCATGGTAAACACCCCCTCCTCTTCCACCTCCATCAAGCATGAGATTGGAAATATGTTGGAGGACTTCAAAAGTGAGATGTTGCACATATTTTCTTTGCAAGAAGCAAGAGGAAGCAAAGAGTGCCTTAGGTCTGGAATAATACTCCCAGATAACCATCCCCCATCTCCACCTACAAAGGTTGTGGAGGAAAAGGAAGAGAGAAACCCTCAGACCAATCAACCTCCTTTTCTTGAGCTCCTGATCCACCCTAGTCAGCATACCGCATAAGAGACTGAACTCCTGGGAGAACTAAAAATCCTTTGTGTGAAAATAGCCATTCTCCAAGAAATTAAGGATGTCCCTATTTACAATAGGCTCATCAAAGAAAAATGCTTTAAAAATCCTGGGAGAAAGACGAAAGACACCCCCACCATCAATGTCGCGGAACAACTGTCCGACTTAATGTTGGGATGGGTGATATTCCCAAAGTACCTAGACCTTGTAAGTCCTGTAGTAGATGTACACATCGATGGTGTCACTGTCCCCCATACTCTAATTGATCTTGGGGCTGCCATCAATGTGATGACCAGGGAAACTATGCTTAAACTAAACCTCCAAGGAGCCTTGAGAAAGACTACCACTATTTTGAAACTTGCAGACAGATCCACAGTAGCTTCGGAAGGAATTGTTGAGGATGTTATGGTATCAATTGAATCCTGGGAGTACCCCACAGATTTCCTGGTCCTCCAGCCAAAAATCAAGTTTAATGGATATCCTCTCATTTTAGGAAGACCTTGGTTGGCCACTGCTGATGCTTATATCAATTTAGGGCCGAAAACATGACTATTAAAAATGGGCCCTTGTATAAACAACTGGTATTATATCCTCCTGCCCAACCTTCCATTGCCCATGACCTACCCTTTTGGTTGGAGGATGAAGAAGAATAAGATGAAATGTAGAGTACCACACCTTACCCCATTTGTACCATAGATATTGTTCTTAGAGGGGGGAAACCCGATGAGGATGATCTCACTAACCACATCATTCTAAGCCAACCCCCCAATGCCATTCCACTCGATGAATTAAAGAGATATTTGAAAGCCACCCTTGGATTGAGTTGCACTAGGTTGATTTAACCTCTGAATCCACCAAGGCTATGGGATTTGGCCCATCTAAATCCTTGAATATTAACTCATCCCTCTCGACCAAAGAAGAAGAGAAATCGTGCCAGCTCCTAAAGGAAAACTTAGATTATTTTTCTTAGGATGACAAGAAAATGAAATGGGTGCATCCCTCAGTGTGCACACATCATATCTATATCAAAGAGGGATGCAAGCCTATGCACTAGTCCCAAAGGAGGATGAACCCAACCTTAAAAGACATAATGAAGGATGAACTGTAAAAATTTTTGATGCAGGTTTTATCTACCCCATATCAGGCAGTGAGTGGGTGTATCCTCTTGATCTAGTCCCAAATAAAAATGGGAAATAGTGAATTTGTGTTGAATATCGAGAACTAAATAAAGCCACCAAAAAGGACCATTTCCCTTTTCCTTTCATTGATTAAGTCCTAGATGGTCTTGCAGGAAATACCTTTTTCTCTTTCCTGGATGTATTTAGTGCGTATAACCAGATTCAGATAAGCCTTGAGGATCAAGACAGTACCACATTCACATGTCCCTAGGGCACTTTCTCTGACAAAGTCCTTCCCTTTGGCCTATGCAATGCCCTTGATACTTTCCAGAGAGTAGTCCTAAGCATTTTTTCCGAACTAGTCCATGATTCTGTAGAAATCTATATGGACAATTTCACACTTTATGGGTATGATTTCTAGGAGGCTCTCTCCAATTTAGGAAAAGTGTTGAGGAAGTGCATTGAAATGCATATCTCCCTGAGTCTTGAAAAAGTGTGAATTTTTTAAGAGTGAAGGGATAATCCTAGGCCACTCTATATCCCAAGCAGGAATACTGGTAGACCCAAACAAAATCACCATCATAAAAAGGGTGCTTATTCCTAAAAAACATAAAGATGTTAGAGGTTTCCTATGCTTGGATGGCTACTATAGGAGGTTCATTAAGGGCTTCAACAAAGTGAATTCGCCATTATTTGGATTATTGGACAAGGATTCTGAGTTTTTCTGGTCTATTCTTTGTCAGAGGCTTTTGATCTCATCAAGGAAAAAATAACCACTGCCCCTATACTTCGAGGTCCCAATTGGGATTTCCACATTCATGCAAATGCATCAGATAAAGTTGTGGGGGCGGCCTTGGGGCAATTGGAAGACAAATTACCCTATGCCATTTATTTCATTAGCAAGAATATGTCCAAAGATAAACTTAACTATACCACCACTGAAAAGGAGCTCTTAGCTCTTGTCCATTCCCTAAACAAATTCATGCACTATATTACTGGTTATTATACCTTTGGACATACTGACCATGCAACAATCAAGTACTTAATGAATAAACCTAATGTAAATTATAGAATCATTAGATGGTTGTTGTTATTGCAATAGTTTTATTTGACAATTGTTGATAAACCAGGAAAGGAAAATGTTGTTGCATACTTCTTATCTAGACCTACTTTATTTGCAGATGAGGAAGGGATGGTGGATGAGCAACTTCCGGATTAACATCTATTTTCTATCTCAGCACTCTCTCCTTTGTTTGTTGACTTAGACAACTACTCGGTTGTTGAGAGGTTTCCTCCAAACCTTTCATCTAAAGAAAATAACATAATTATAAGGAAAAACACCCCTTTCATATTTGTAGCAATCTCTTCAAATTGGGTCTAGATCAAATTCTCATAAGATGTGTGAGGGAAGAGGAGGTCTTTGAAATCCTCTCAGCATGTCATGATGGTCCCTATGGGCGTCATTTTTCTGCTAAGAGGAAAACCTTCAAAGCTTTACAAGTAGACTATTATTGGCCTACCCTCCACCAAGATGCCAAGAGATACACCAGTAGATGTGATCAATTCCAAATGATGGAGAGACCTACATCGAGGGATGAAATTAATTTACAACCTCAGGTGTATTTAGAGCCATTTGAAAAGTGGGACATGGACTTCATTGGACCCATTGATCCACCATCCAGACAAAAGAGATATATCATAGTCTAACCCAATTACTTGACCAAGTGAGCTGAAACAAGGGATGTAAATGCAACAATAGAGGAGAAGGTAGTTGATTTTTTAAGAGAGAATGTGTTCGACAAGTTTGGATAGCCAGAGAGGTAGTCACTGATCAAGGGGCTCAATTTACATCTCATCTCATTTAGGACCTCATGAAGCATCACAAAATAAAGCACAAGAATTCCACTGCCTATCATCCTCAAGCAAATGGCAAGGTGGAAGTGACAAATAGAGCCTTGGAGAACATCCTCACCAAAGTTGTGAGCAGAAACACAAAATATTGGGAAGACATATTAGTGGAAACTACTTGGGCTTACAATACCACCTGGAAGACAACTGCAGGTTTAACTCCATATGATTTAGTTTATGGGAAGAAATATTTGCTTTCCATTGAGTTTGAGTATAATACCCTTAGAAAGGTAGCTGAGTTGGACTTGGAAATCACAAAGGCACAAAAAGAAAGGTTGTTTTAGCTGAATGGTTTAGATGAATTTAGAATGCATGCCCTCCTTCACACATAATTAATCCTGTTGCAAAGAAAATTTTGGCATGACAAGCACATCAAAGAGAATACATTTCAGGAAGGATATTGGGCTCTTCTCTATGACTCCATATTCAATGACTTCAAGGGAAAGTTAATGAAAAAATGGTAGGACCTTATCAAGTGGAGAAATTCCATGACAATGGGGTTTTTCAGATCAGAACCATAGATGAGGATGGGATCCATCTTCTTGTCAATGGTTATAGGCTAAATATATACAAGAAACCCCTATCTAAGGCTGAATTAATGAATACAATAAACGGGGAGGTGAATGTAATTGGAAGTTTCATAGTTTCCATCCCCTCATCTTCCTAGAAAAAAGAAAAATAAAGAGGTTTGGGTGAAATTTTTTTCTAAGGCATCCAAGGCCAACTCCTGGTTGAAAACCTCCATGAGGCAACCCTGGAGCAAACAAAAAAAGAAAAAAAAAACAAAGAAATAAAATATCCTTGGGTGAAAACCTCTTTGAGGCACCCAAGGCAGGCTTGTGGGGTGAAAACCTCTACTACAGCAGCCCTCCTGTCTTCAAAGAAAAAAAAAAATCCAAAAGAATGATGCAACACCTATGCACTAACTTAGTTCTATTTTACAGGTTGCTGATCAAGGAAAATTTGGACAAACGGAGAAACATTCCTTATTTCTCTCTCTCTATCTCTCCTCTACCTATCCACTCCATGTCTAACCCAAACATGCATTCCTTCATCCATTTATACACTAGGTGATCAAAAATTCCAATTTTCTCTTACACTTTGCACTGCTACAGAATGTCCTAGGTTGCTACAGGATTTCCTATAGTGCTACAGGAAACCCTCTAATGCTACAGGAAAGTCACACGAGGATGAATACGCTCACCCAAGGCCACTTAATTCTCAAAAAGACATGGAAATTTATTTTCTACCTATAGCTACCATCCCTATTCTACCTATATCTACCATCCATAACCATCACTCCATCCCATGCATGAATATTCACTCATCAAACCCTCTATTTTTCTAGTGTGAGCCAGTTTGGCTAAATCCACACACTAGGCCTCTTCTCTCATAACCTCCTCCACTACACCACTCTATTCACTTCCTAACACCACCCCTAACATCCCTACACACTTTTCCTTCCTTCCTCAGAATAATTGAGCTCCAAAACTACAACCAAGGAACTACTACATGAAGATGATCACTTCCTGTAGAAAATTTGTGCATGCAACTAGCACATCAAAAGGGCGTGAGATGAATGATGAAGATCGATCTTGAAGATCACCAGAGGACTCCATAATGGAAGCTACACTAGCAGCAATATCCTAGGGTATTCATGAGGCACCCACAAAATAATCAACAAGTAAATATGATAAGCTGCTCACTTAGAAATAAATAAATAAAAACACAAAAAATAAAACAAATCACTTGTGACCATCACAATGCTCTAATCCTTGCATCAAAGGGTCCTGTTGCTCATCAGGAATAAGGTAGGCTCAGGTATGGCTCCCTCACCCTCTCGCTATGCATCATTTGACTAAATGAGTAAATGTCGAGAAAAGAGAGTTTAATAGGCAAAAAGATGGGAAGTTAACTTGGCCACCCTCGAATAGTGAAAGTGAAAAGTTGGTGAAGTTTGCATGCCACATGGAGCTGTCACATCAGTTAGGGGAAGGATAATGAGAAGTGGGAGTTTATTCTAAGGCAAAAGGGAATGATTGGCTCGAGTGGGACCAACGGTCCAAATGAGGAAACCTCGTGCGAAATCCACATCACCAATACGATCCAAGCCTTCTCGATTTAGAATAAAAAGTGTACTTTGGCTCATTCCCCCTTATTCTATTGTGAATTTTGAGATCAGTTAGAGTAAGACAAAGACATGAGACATCGTGGAGCTTCGATCCATGGTTGAGCTTTGCATGCAGGCCGTGCTACAGGAAACTCTCACTGGTACAAGAAGTCTCTAGGGAGGCCACAAAATGTTAGAAAGTGTCACGCAAGCCACCCTCAGAGTATATTGACACCCCAACACCATCCTTCAAGTCAGAGAACATCAGAATTGCAGATGTAAGTGGCCATCACCCCATCAAGTTACAAATATTTTTCATGGTAATTTACACGCAATCAAGCCATAATTCAGTAAACTAAGTGGTTGTTCAAAGGAATTGGGATAGGAAACCACATTTTGTGTAAATTTAAAATATTTTTGGGTCCCATATCATAATGCTTTTGGAAACAAGACACAAAAAACCAGCTCTCTAACACAACCACAATATGGGGGGAGGTTTCAATAGAAGGGACCCCACAGTCATAAAAATAATTAGACTACACCCTCCTATGGTTGACATCTTCAAAAATCACCAGTGGTTGGGGTTCTTTGAGCTCCTCAAGGGGTTTAATGATGAAGTGGCTCGAGAATTTGCAGTAGCCTTACACTCTCAAGCAGAGGATAGGGCCACCAAAATGGTACGAGGGCTAGAAATTACCATAAAACTTGAGCTCATTGGTAGAGTCACCACCTTAACTCTAGGATTCAAATAGAACAGATAGGAAAAATTATCTAGTATTGCCTCTGAGAATAGTTTCTTCTTTCCCAATGAAGAATACATTGAAGATCATATTTGGATAAGAAGGGAAAGTCTAACTTACCCATGGGATGATTAGCTTATCCTATCGTGAAGTATATCTTCTCTGAGGGAAGACTAAGAGTGGTATATGGGTACCATTTTAGATTATTTCATGAACTTAGGTTCAAAGGGGATATTCCCTTAGATCAAAGATGAATATCCCATATTTCCTCCTCCATTCAGTCAGAGATATGAGCCATAGGGTAAGGGAGAGGAAATAGCAACACCTATCTCATCATGGTCTCAATAAAATCATAGTGGGAGATGTTGTAAACATACTCAACATCCCTGTACCTTGGTCCACATTCATTAGCATGGATAGAGAAGAATTCATTCGGACACAAACCATAACTCCTGGAGATACCCCTCCCTCTAGCATTGGAGAAAGGGAAATTAAATCAGAATAATAAGGGACTGAAGGGACAAAGAAAGAATAGGAAATGGAAATAGAGGTAGAACCCACAAAAGATAAGAGCAGAAAAAGAAAGTGAAGAGAGGAAGAGAAAGATGAAAAATAAGAGGAAGAGAAAGATGAAGAGGAAGAAGGAAAGATAGAAGTGGAGGAGATATTAGATGCCAAGCTTACCATTGATATCTCCCTTCAGCAAAACAACCTTTCACCAAGGACCACTAAAAAGGAAGTGGTTGCCACTTTAACCACTCTTAAGCACCCCTGTAAAAGAAAAAAAGGAAGATGCAGACCCCCATGTACTTCAATACTAGGAAGAGTGCCAAGGTGAGACAAGGGAGGCCTCAAACTCAAACCAAGAGCCCCATCACAATTGAGGAATCACCTAATAAGAAAGGAGAAATAGGGCCAGATGAGGGAAGTATTCAAGAGGTCACTTCACCCAAAAATACACATGTGACCTACACAAGAAGGTACTCCTCAAGGATATCATCCTTCAATCAAGCACAATCATCCATAGACCTCCAAGAAGAAGAAAATAAGGTGCATCATGAAAAACAGGGTGTTCTATAGGAAACACAAAGTTTGCTATAGGAAACACAGAGTTTGTTATTGGAAACTCAGACAGTGCTACAGGAAAATCATAATTTTCTACAGGAAGAGAAAAATGTCAAGGGAGAAGAGGAAAAGTCACCATTAGAAGGGAAGGATGCACAAGGTGATGAAAAAGAGGCAGAAGTTGAGGGGCGAGATGCCAAAGTTGAGAAACAAGAGAAGGAAGATTAAGAACCAAAGGAAGAACCAAACTCCCCAAAAATTGTCCAAAAATACATTACAACAGTTCAACATCCTAGCCCACAACCAAACTTAAGCTCCTGTTACAAATTCATTGAAGGAGGAAGGTTGATCCCTCAAAATATCTTTGTTCCCCTATTCTATGAGCTAGAAAAAGAGAGAGCATGCACCCACCACCAGATGCAAATTGAAAAAAATAGGAATGTGGGAGATGTTGGGATCATGGAAGAGAAAATCATTGACATGGGGAGATATTTGGCTGATGTCATACTTAGGGAGGCAGTGTTGAAATAGAAACTACAAGAGGCACAAGTAGAGAATGCAAGATTGAATGGCCAATTGCAGCAAAAATACAAACGCATTTCCACCATGGCAGACTTGAGCATGGAGCCAATACAAAATAGGCATCTCTCAAATTCTTATTCCATCTCCCTTAAGGAGCAATGGCTACAGTTCCAAATAAAACATTAACATCATTTGGGCCATTGCATTTCCATAATTACAGGAAATTTATTGCTTTTCGTAGTAAGTCCAACATAGAAGATATGGCCAAATTGGTAGAGTTTTACATGCATAATCTTGTCTTAACTAATCTGAACATTTGGGACCCAAACTCTACGTTGGGGATGTTAGTGTCAGTTTTTGCATCCTGCAACCAGTGATGAAATAGAATCTTATCATGTCATGTGAGGATCCCATTTTGAAATTTTTGTCATTCCATTATGTCATCATGAAAAAATTTGGTCATTGGATGTAGATCAAGGTCTGATTTCACTCTTAAAATTTTATTAGTTGTTGGCTGTAATATTCCAAAATTTGCAAACAAGCAAATTGGAATATTAGATTTTGATTCTTTCACCTAGGAGAGGAATAAATGGGAAAGGAGGCCCATGAATAATAAAATATGAATAAATTCCACCTTAGTAAGGAAGGAGATCACCTTAGGAGCTGGTTTTACACTTCCAAGTGTGAACAAGGACAAATTAGATGGAGACATAGTCAAGTTTGACTAGTCCAACATCCATTCTTGAGAGGAAGAAACACTCAAGAAAATGAAACTAGCTTCATTAGTAGCAAGGATCCAGCCTAAAAGACACATATGAGAAGCTGGATTGAAGATCACCCAATGAAAAGGCATTCGAGTGGATTAGCTCAGGTTGACAAGTCTACAACGTTGTTACAAAGAAGGAGGGAAACTAGCTAGAAAATACAGTTTTGAATGAGGAAGCTTCACATAGGAAGTAACTCAACATTGTGTAGATGCAGGGTGACTCGCAAAGATAAAAAGTCATAGCATCAAGGAGATTCATTAATGTGATCACTACTTTGGTCTTGTGACCATTTACATGCTTCAACTATTTAGTGATTCTTCACCACTTCTTATAGTAAGGTGTCTGTCTTGGGAAAAGGCTCCAGCTCTTTGGATCAGCTTGTAAGGATCAATATGGATGGTTGAGCTTCATTTCAGCATTTGGCTTGGGCCATTCATCACATTCAGCCCTGGCAGTTCCCTTGATGGCCTAAAAAAAGAATGTAGGGCGATAGTAGGGTGTAGGGTTGCACCTTTTGATGTTATGCTAGTCTTTGAGGAGGAGGTGCTCATTTCCCTCTAGGAGATCTAATAAGAAGTCCTTTGGACATATTTCTGTATTTTTCAGCTATCTAATGTCATATTCAGCCATTTATAATACAAAAATGCATTAACTACGTTATTTTCTGTAGTGCTGCTTGTTATTCATGTATATTGCTGAAAACCTTTGCCAGGTGTCTTGTTTTTGCTGTATAAGAGGTTAAACCTCCATTTATCTATTGTTTTATTAATATAAGTTTCATATCAGACTTCTTACTTCATTTTCCATAGAAACCCTCATTAGAATAACACAGTCCTTGCTTCAGTAGTTGCTGCATGAACTAGGCTATGGGGTTTTGGCTTATTTGGGCTGCATTGACTTGGGAGATCTTTTTATATGAGCTAGAGTGATTTTTTTTACCTCAAATTTTGCATGTGAGTTTTATGTCATGTATTCTAGGGGATCCAAGTCCCATTTATCACTTGTATAACATTATTTTCTGAAGACAACTATTTTATGCCCTGTATTGCTGCATTTCCACACCGAGGAAGGAGAATATAGGCCATCTTGCTACTGAGGTTATTTCATCTGCTGGTATGATGTTATTTGACATCTAATGAGCTTCTCTACATAGCCATGCTCATGATTTGTTGAAGCTCCACATTGGTAATAACTCATATTATTCCCAATAGTGTAGTTGTTCCCATTTTGGGATATTACAGTGGTATCGAAGCTGCCATCTTGGTTGAGCCTGTGAATTTTAGATCCAATAAAAATATAAGAAGAAGAGGAGAAAAAAATTATGGAGAGGATTAGCTTACTCTCATCCATTTTCAGATCCAAGAAGAAAGAAGAAGAGAAATGCATTTAAACTCCAAGAGGGTTTCAAGGAGGAGAGAGTTGTAGTGAGACCTCTAGAAGGTTTCAAGAAGCAGAAGAAGATGCATGCACTTCTTGTTCTCATAGAGGAAGTAGAGAGTAAGGATACCACTTAGAGCATGAAATTTTGAGTGGGTATTTGGCAGAATACAAGTGCCAACCTAGGGCTTCCAAAGAGACCCTAGAGTTTCCTCAGTTTATTCAACTGAGAGAAGGAAGAAGACCCTGCAGCAAAGGAGAGATTGAAGGAAATAGGTTCCTATTGTCTACATTTTATGGGTCAACTACAACTAGAGCTTGGCCAAGGAAGCTTGAGGAATTCTTCCTACTTCATCCAGTGGTAGAGAAGGAGGTAGTAGAAGTTGCAGAGTTGCACCTGGAGGGTGAAGCCAATGCTTGGTGGTTCAATCACTCAAGCCATACAAGAGTGACTTCTTTTCCTGAGTTTACTCAAGGGCTAATTAGAACCTTTTATGGAGAGAGATCAGAGGAGAGAAGGCCCACACCACCATGGGAGGAGACAAGTACCAGCGCTGTCACAGCCTTGGAAGAGCAGCCTTCTACATCAGCAGTTGGGGCAGCCATTACATTGGAGGGAGGAGCCTTTGCAGCTCTACAAGAGGTTCCCACATCTCACCAAGGTATGGGAAGATTTCCACTTTTACTTATTACAACAAATCTCTCTAAAAATGGTGGAAATATGTCTTCATATGGTCCAGGATCGAACATTATTGTTGATTGCACTATGTTGTGCAAGCTTGAATGGTTCAAGAAACCAATGGACCATCATTCTCATGGGCCCTTGTTGAGTTGCACACAACCCTTGAGGGTGGAGTGTGAATGCTTGGAGGATGGAGTGAAATTTTCTCCAAACAAATTCATGAAAAGTTGAATGCTCATCCGAGAGCTGACACATGAGATAGCCAAAACATCCTAGAGGAGGGTTATAATGTTGTCAAGAGGTAGCAGCAAGGAGGCTTTGCCTTCAGCACGCTTGGATCCTTATGGGTTCAAGATGATCATTGGTGAGAGATATTCTCTAGGAGGTCTCCAAGGAATTACATTTCAGCATCCCATGGAATGCAAGGAGAAAAATCTGATATGGGAGGATGGTAATCTTGTTTGGAGGAGTACCAAGGTGGAGAATGGTAGGAGGCATCCATCGGTGGATAAGTGTATGTGGATAGAGAGCAAGGAGCTGGAGAGCTACTTCAAAATATATGATACTGGGCAGTAAGAGGCAAAACTACATTGGCTACTCTTGAGAGAGTTTGGCCATCATGAGACATATCCTTTTCCCAAGGGTATGTGGGAGGAGAATACTTGGCAAGATACTTGCATCATGGGGCAGCAAGGAGTGTGGATGCATTATGACGATGTAACCATTATGATTTCACCACATGAGTTGTATGATGGAGGTGTGATGGGGAAGCAAATACATTTGTTTCCTTGGAGGATTGAGAGAGAACAAGGGCAGAGTTTCTCTCACATTTTGCATGATGTTGCAATGGGAGGAGATAACAGCATTATGAGAGAAGAATTTGACATTGAACATGTTAGAGGGTGGATTTATGAGTTGGCAGGAGCCTATTTTCATAGGCCAACATCGCTGTCACTTTGGAGCATGAGCTTGTTGATGGAGTGTTCCCAGGATCACTTCATATTTGATGCACTTTATGGGCATAAAGGAGGTGAGATTGGTAGAGTGGTGGATGGACTCATTGGTTATTGTGGTATGTTCTCCTTGAATTGGATTTCCAAGCATAAGAATGAGGATTTTCATGCAACATGTGGTTCATTCCTCTTCATATGGATATGTCATGCCACTATGGAGGATCTATCTGTGGATTTAGTCACGTTCTTACTTTCCTTACATGGTAAGAATTCTGTTTATGCATTTATTGATTGTTAAATACAATATTTGCATGCTCTTACCTTTTCATTGCAATGCATTGCTCTACAAAGGGGCAAGTTTTTCTTTAGGCTCCATGGTATATTTTTGGCCAGCTATCATGATGGAGACAACCATCTACTGTATGATCTGGGGCAAGTATGTGGTTACTTCTTGTGTGCTCAATTGACATATTCATCCATCTACTATTTTCTAGTGGGTGTGATGACTTATGCAATAAGCCATTTGTCAAGAGATAACCTGCCATACCATTGTCTGAAGCTGCAGTGGGGAAGACTGCACTGTGTCCGCTTAGGAGACTGTTGGTACCCTCCAGTACCACATAGAACCTTCAGTCTTTCTCTCGTTATGATATTTATCATGATCCTACTTGCTGATATTATTTTTACCTATATGAGGAGTATGATTGGAGGAGGAACACATGGAGTGGATGTGTTCTTGGGGGAGGAGCATCCCCACACTTTCTGCATTGCATGCTCTAAGGGGAGCATGGGAAGGGACATGGCCTCTACATCAACATCTTTTTTTCTTAATGAGGAGGGCCATGAGATGGATGGGATGCCATATGGTGGTAATTTCTTGTCCATCATGTATGAGATGGTTTGGGCCAGCTTGATGCACAGCGCTGGGAGAGGGACCTTTGGAGGTCTAGCTTCCTTCTTTCCATTTGAGGGAAACATGATGGTAGCCCAAGATAAACACATTCTCCACACTTATCTTAAGTGGAGAGGAAGACAACGTGGGGTAGGCTCTCTTGTCTACCATTTTCAGATTTTCAGCCCACCTATTCTGCATGAGCTCAAGGTGGAAGAGATCCTGTATGAGTTGCCATCCTAGAGGGTGACTCATTTTGTTTGGTTGATAGCTTGGGGGGAAGAGATTCAAAAGGGGATGATGAATCCCAATTTATATCAGGCCTCATGCTTCAAGAGGACCTTCAAACAGCCCATTTTTACTTCCATAGATGTTTCACTGTCACATAATGTCAGTTATTTAGATAGCTTACACACTTGGGAGGAGAAACTTGGAGATGTATTGATGATGCAACACCTTGATCCTTGGGAGAATTCATCTTATGAGGGTGCTACAGGGGAGAAGAGGAATCTCTTCAGTCCTATCCTTGCAGTTTCTTGAGGACAAGCAACATTTGGGAGGGGAGGACTGTAATATTCCAAAATTTGCAAACAAGCAAATTGGAATATTAGATTTTGATGCTTTCACCTAGGAGAGGAATAAATGGGAAAGGAGGCCCATGAATAATAAAATATGAATAAATTCCACCTTAGTAAGGAAGGAGATCACCTTAGGAGCTGGTTTTACACTTCCAAGTGTGAACAAGGACAAATTAGATGGAGACATAGTCAAGTTTGACTAAGTCAACATCCATTCTTGAGGAGGAAGAAACACTCAAGTAAACTAGCTCAATGTGAACAAGGATCAACCTAAAGACACATATGAGAACCGGATTGAAGATCCCTTAATGTGAAAAGAGGCATTGCAGGTGGATTAGCTCCAGTTGACCAAGTCAACAACGCTATTACAAAGAGGAGGGAAGCTAGCTAGGGCAACACGGTTTTGAATGAGGAAGATTCACTAGGAAGTCACCTCAATATTGTGTGGGGTCTGGGGTGAGGAGGCTCACCAAAGATAAAAGGAAGGCATAGCATCAAAGGATATTCATTCATGTATTTAGATATTTTTGTCTTGTGACCATTTTCATGCTTCATTTTTTTAGCCGGAGTTGCTGCACTGCTTAGTGCAAAGAATTCCTGTGCGGGAATTCCATTCTCTCTTTGGATTAGCTTGCTTAAGGGATCAAGAGGGAAGGATTTGAGCTTCATTTCAGCATTTTTCCTGGGGCCATTCATCTACATTCAGCCACAACATATTTCCCTTTAGTAAACTACGTCTTTTATGCAGGGGCAGCAACAGCAGGGTTGCACCCTTTGATTTTATGCTAGTCTTTGAGGAGGAGGTGCGCATTTCCCTCCGGGAGATCTAATAAGAAGGCCTTTGGCCATATTTCTGTATTTTTCAGCTATCTAATGTCATATTCAGCCATGTATAATACATAAATGCAGTAACTGGATTATTTTCTGCGGTGTTGCTTGTTATTCATGTATATTGCCGGAAACCTTTGCTAGGTGTCTTGTTTTTGTTGTATAAGAGGTTAAACCTCCATTTATCTATTTTATGATGAATATAAGTTTTATATCAGACTTATTCCATCATTTTCTGTAGAAACCCTCATTAGAATAACACATTCCTTGCTTCAGTAGTTGCTGCATGAACTAGGCTATGGGGTTTTGGCTTATTTGGGCTGCATTGACTTGGGATATCTGTTTATATGAGCTAGAATGATTTGTTTCACCTAAAATTATGAATTTGAGTTGTATATAATGTATTATAAGGGATCCAAGTCCAATTTATCACTTGTATAGTGTTATTTTTTGAAGACAACTGTTTTATGCTCTATATTGCTGAATTTCCCCACCCGGAAAGGAGGATATAGATCATCTTGTTGCTGAGGTTATTTCATCTACTGGTATGATGTTATTTTACATATAATGAGCTGCTCTAAATTTCCATGCTCATGGTTTGCTGAAGCTCCACATTGGTAATAACTCAGATTATTCCCAATAGTGTAGCTGTTCCCAATTTGGGATATTACACTGCCTCATTTCACAACTTTGTTGAGTGTACCATCATTCATGAGTTTTCATCATAATCAAATTCATTTTAACCATGGTTTCATTTATTTAGAGTCTCCATTAGGTCTTAGGGTTTCCAAGGTCATCAAATCACCATTTCATGCCATAAAGCCCAGTAAGTGAAGGAGTGACAATAAATAATTTTCATCAGTAAAGTTGATTTCAGAACAAAATGTAATTTTATGTTCCTAATTTGTAATAATTTCTCAGATTTCCAAGTAGCTGCAACACTGAAAGTTCCATCAGCAAATGAGAAAAGTTCCAAAAAGCCATCCAGTGTTCATAAGCCATCAAAAGATCAAGTTCCAAAGTTAAAGGTAAAAAACAATGTACTAGTTGATTTCAAGAAAGGAAATGTGGGCCCATTTCCATTTAATGAAATTTCTTCAAGTATAAAAGGCCCTCAAAGACCAAAAAATTATTCATTTACATTCTCAAGCATCGAGCTCCTAGGTTACCCAAGCAAAAAATCAATTTTTCCTTGAAAAAACCGAGTTTCAGCTTCTTTGTTGCGCTTTTTTCACAGGCACTGCGCTTTTTGCAGTGGGCGTGCTACAATTTTTGCAGGTCTTTGTTGTGCCTTTCTCAAGCTCGATGTGCTTTTTTCCAGGCTTCGCTGTGCCTTTCTCAAGCTCGCTGCACTTTTTGCAGGGCTTCCTTGCGCCTTTCTCAAACTCGCTGCAATTTTTGCAGAGGAGAGCCACAGCCTCAAATATTATTTTCAAATGTTCTACACAACATTCAGGGTTTCTACAGTCATTTACAAGTAATTTACACCTCCTAAGCCCCTCCTTTTAGATTGTGGTATTAAGTTTATGGTGAAAAACCGTCATTTCCCTCCATGCCATGTTCTATGTAATTAAACCCTAGTTTTTCAGTTTGCAAGCTTAATTTGATTTTCCCAATACCCATCTACATCCCTAATACCCTAATTCACTCCCCAATACCGTCGCATCCCCTCATTTCCCATTCCCAAGCTATATTTCCTAAAACCCTACCCCTATGTTGTGCTTTTCTAGGCAGCTACACTACCTCCCTATATTTAAATTTCCTACCCCATTCCCCTTATCATTTCAACTCCCCATCACTTCCCTAAGCTTCCCAACTCCCTTACACACTTCCCAAAATTTTCCCTCACTTATCCCAACTCCCTAACCCTATAATCCTACTCCCTTTCCCTTCCCTTCTTCCCTAGCATTTCTAAACAAAACTGAAAATCATGGAAGAGGAGTGAAACATCATGGAGGAGGAAACAAACACCACAAAAGAAGAGAAGAAGGCATACAATAAAGGAGGGATAATTTTAAGGCTAGAGCCATCAGAAACTAGTGAATTTATGTCATCACCCTTAGCAGTCAAATGTTTCCAGCATGTAGGTTGTTTTGAGTTTTATGAGATGGTCCAAAGAGTGCAGAACCATCCTAATTTGACCAGGGTTTTCATCACCAACCTACAAAAATACCAAGTGACTATTGTAGGGGTGACATTCACCATTTCTACAGACATCATTGCAGCAACAACATGGATACCTAATGTAGGTGAAAAGTGGTTCAAAACTCAAGATTTGGATGCCCAGTTGTATGAACTTTATCTCAAAGCACCATACAAAGATAACTTCAAGAAAATATTCCCTTTTGGTTAGTTGCTTAATATTTTTTCTCCCATGATGAAGATCATCATGAAATATTTCACTTGTGAGGGTAGATTCTCCAGATTGTACAATTATCACATCAAGTTTCTCATGCATTTCACTAGGGTGAAGTTGCTCAACCTTCCCTATTATTTGTACAGGAGCATTGAAAAGATGGCCTAAATCGTGCAGAACATAGAGTATAAGATTCAAATTAACAACCTCTTTCATCATTCACTCATAAAAATCATTGTCCTTCACCACCTCAAGCACTCAACATTGCATGGGAGATTTTAATTGAGTCGTATGTCTTGGCTACACCACCAAATTGACTACAAAATTATTCAACACCATCAACATCAAGCCACAAGAAAAATTCAGGTTATCTAGCAGGATACAAAGAAGAGAACCAAAAGAGGGCAAAGAGTTTAAAAATTAGGAAATTTGAGGCAGTTCAAAATGGGCCTACTAAGGAAATTATAAAATAATAGTGTAAATAATAAAATAAGATTACATTACATCATCATATTTTAGAGGGAAAAAATAAAAAACTATTTTTTCAACTCATACTTTCAACTTATCTCCCTATGGGTTTACTCAAATTTCAAGAGGAAACATTCGTTGGATGAAAAATTTAATTCCTCATCCAATGAGTACCCATGTTGCATACTTTTGATGGACCCTGCTAAATGAAAAATGAGAAATACATGAAAAAATGTGATTACAATCACATTTTTCCATGTATTTCTCATTTTTCGTGTAGCAGGGTCCATTAAAAGTATGAAACATGGGTACTCATTGGATGAGGAATTAAATTTTGCATCCAATGAGTACTCCCACTCAAAATTTGAGTAAAAATTTTGGGAGATAAGTTTAAATTTGAGTTAAAATTTCGGGAGATAA
Organism: Pinus albicaulis; assembly: GCA_034641835.2. NCBI lineage: Eukaryota > Viridiplantae > Streptophyta > Pinopsida > Pinales > Pinaceae > Pinus > Pinus albicaulis. Next base: position 1,357,300,566 of record CM076578.1, on the reverse strand, counting down.
TATTTTTACTTTTTTACTCCAAAAATGGTGAATCATCCCCCATGGTTGAAATCATCATCTTGAATCCTATTGGTTCTTATAAAGTTTATTTTGGTTGTAAATTTTTCTTAGGAGGCCCATTTCAGACCTCAAAATTCCCGTCATGCCTATCAAAGAGGACCTACGCAAGTGTTTTCTCCACAAGGGGCCTTGCCTTATACATCAGCAAAACAAGGATATCATCAGCAGCAGGAGGTAGTTGTTCAAGAGAAGGAATACCTTCACCATGAGGAAGAAAATGAGTTTGACCTAGTGGAATTGGATGTCCAAGATGATCATGAAACCTCAAACCTGGTTATTAAATATAAAGATGCCAAAATCAAAGAGTTGTAGGATAATTTGGCAAGAGCACAATTTGCCATTTCCTTCCTGGAGAAAGAAAAAAAGCAGTTTAGTGACAAACAAGTACTCTTGGAAATGGATTTTTTGAAGGCCAAGAGGAAAGATACCAAAGGCAAAGCACTGATGGCACCTAATGAGTCTGATCATGATGAGGCTCAAATTACCAAGAAGAGACAAAAAACAAGAGGTCTTAAGAGAGCATTAGAGCAGGAAAAACATGAGGCAGAAGAACTCACCTTTGAGGAAAGAATTGCAAGAGAAATTAATGATGACAGAGAAGTTTGGCTTGATAGAGTGAACATACACCTTGATAATCTCCTTCATAAGGCCAAGAAGGACAATAAAATGCCGAGGCACATGGCTGACCGCTACAACACTAGAAACAAGATTTGCAATATCAAGATCACACAATTGAAGGACAAACTCAAGAAAACCCTAATCTGCCAAAATGAGAAGGGTAAACTTGAGTTACTTTTTTATGCCTCCTTGGTAGCTTGAAATACTTCATCAACACTTCATCCAATATTTTTTAAGGTTTTTGGCCAAGTTTTTGAGTTTTTTGGCATTTTGATAAAATTTAACAGAATGTTTGCACAGCCAGCCTGCAAAAAGCACAAAGTGGGCCATGCTGCGCTTTTTATAGAGGCCTATAAATGAGGAAAAATCTACATAGATGGATATATAATGGTGTATACATCAAATTTTGACTACTGGCACTCCAAAAACTGAGCTTTTGATAGATGGAAAAGGCCAAAAACATCCTAAAAAATATCTTTCTGCCACCTTTTTCAGCCTCACGCTACGCTTTTTACCGGGCATGCTGCGCTTACAAATGATTTCTTCTGAATTTCCAAATTTTCTCAATTGATTGATGGATTCAAAGGAGATTTAATGATGTAATTGTAAAAGGTAAATGTAATTATGTCTTTTATAGTGTTAAATTACATGCCTACCTTGCCCCTTCATATCTTTTCAATTATGATCCTATGTGCCTTGACCTAGTTCTTCCCCGACCTAATTCACCATCTAGCACTAAAATTCAATCAAAAAAACCCTAGTGCTACTATACCTAGCCGAAATCCTCATTATCCAGTCACTTTGGTTGTGATCTTTTGGAGAGAGCCCTCTCCTTCCTAGTAGGGCTAGCTACTTGGCAACATATTGGTCTTTGGTTACCTTTTCTAATCTCTTCCTCAACCTTCGGAGATCCGATAGAGTGATAACCTCTTCCAAGATGTTAGCACTCCATCGTATCTCCGAAGGCTGATAAGGAGACCAGAAAAGGTAACCACAGACCACTTTGACCTAATAAATGTCCCTATTAGGCTGAGAGCGCTCTCTCAATGAAATTCACAACCAAATTGATTGGATCATGGAGATTTTAGCCTAGATATGCATATTATGGTTTGGTTGATTTATATTTTTGTGTTAGATGAGATTGGACCCTTAGAAACTAGGCTTGAAACTATTTTAGGGTTACAAGAGCAAAAATTGCAAGGGAATGAAGGGGTAAGGTAGGCAAGCTAAAATGACCAAATAGGTTGTATGATTATGGTGTAGGATGAAAGGAGAGATCAGGAACAAGCATATAAATATCAATTCATTCCTTAAGAATAATTTAAACACAACATCATCATCTCATCAAAACAGGGCATGCATTACTCATGAATCCTGCTTAAATAACTATAAAGATAATGAGTGAAATTAATAGATATGTAATGGAAAGAGAAATCATTCAATGGAGTGACTTACAAAAGAAAAACATAGCCATACAATCTCACCACATGAATCCATAAATTTAAGCTGCAAATTTTCTCTGTATTCACTGTGTTACTTTGTCAAACTGAAATACACTAGTTCAATGTCTAAGATTCAAACATATATTACTTCAAATGATGAAGTATTTATACAATTTAAACTAAAATATATTGAAAAAATATATCAATATTTATTACAAATATCTCTAATTGTATTAAATTACATGTTTACCTTGCCCCATCAGATCTTTGCAATTCTGATCCTATGGGCCCTGGCCTAGTTCTTCCCTGACCTAATTCACCATCTAGAACTCAAATCAATCAAATAAACTCTAGTGCTACTATACCTAGCCTAAAATCCTCATTATCCAGTCATTTTGGCTGTGATATTTTGGAGAGAGCCCTCTCCTTCTTGGTAGGGCTAGCTACTTGGCAAAAGATTGGTCTATGGTTACCTTTGTTGGTCTCTTCCTCAGCCTTCGGAGATCCGATAGAGTGATAACATCTTCCAAGATGTTAACACTCCACCAGATCTCTGAACGCTGAGAAGGAGACCAGAAAATGTAACCACATACCATTTTTACCTAATAGCTAACCCTATTAGGCTGATAGGGTTCTCTCAATGAAATTCACAACGAAATTGACTGGATCATGGATATTTTAGGCTATATATGCAGTTTAGGTTTTGGTTGATTTGGAATTTTGTGCTGGATGAGATTGGGACCTTAGAAACTAGGCTTGAAACTCTTTTAGGGTTACAAGAGAAAAAATTGCAAGGGAAAGAAGGGGTAAGGTAGGCAAGCTCAAATGACCAAATAGGTTGTATGATTATGGTGTAGGATGAAAAGAGAGATCAGTAACAAGCATACAACTATGAATTCATTCCTTAAGAAGAATTTAAACACAACATCATCATCTCATCAAAATAGGACATGCATTACTCATGAATATTTCTTAAAGAACTGTAAAGACAATGAGTGAAATCAATAGATATGTAATGGAAAGAGAAAGCATTCAATGGAGTGACTTACAAAATAAAAACATAGCCATACAAGCTCACCACATGAATCCATAAATTTAAGCTGCAAATTTTCTCTGTATTCACTGTATTACTTTGTCAAACTGAAATACACTAGTTCAAACTCCAAGATTCCAACATCTATTACTTCAAATGATGAAAAATTTATACAATTTCTAAACTAAAATATCTTGAAGAAAAATATCAAGATTTATTACAGATATCTCTAATTGTGTTGCACAAATAGAACTAAAATATAGAAAAATAAAAAATATTGAATCTACTTGGTACTATATTTGTCGATTGCTGGTGACAAATAAGAGAAATTTGAATTTGATAACAACTCTTATTAGATGAGGTGGCCTCCAGGTCACTAATTGTCTTTGAGCTTTTTCCTCCCGAAATTCTAAAAAATAGGGTCCAGTTATCCATTTTAATATCTCAATTCTAGATAGATATGTAAAAAGTGAAAGAGGTTATTTTATATAAAGTTTTTGTTGAGATACAACTCTCTCAATTTCCCAAAATTCTTCTCCAGTTGTTCACAATATTCTCTACAAAAGATGTCTAAAACCGGACTTGCACAGGAAGCAAAATATTCTATGAATATTTGACTGTATCTATCGTTTTGTAATATTGTTACACCAATTTTTGGTCATCTAACCTGTTACTATTAGATGGACCAAAGTACACCATGCAAGACCAATTTTACCCTAAGTAAAATTGCTTTCACTATGAAAAATAACTTAGTAATCCTTATTTATTAAGTTGTTTATGGTCTAAACAAGAAACCCCATGAGGAAATATTGAATAAATTCACATTTGTTTGATTTTCTTCAAGGAATAATTAGTTAAACAACAATTTAATTAATATTCCTGATCATATTTAACCCAAAATAGGAAAAGTAATTAGATAAATCATTATTTATCTTATTATTTTCTAGGAATAATGATTTAAACCTTATTTAAATAATATTCCTTGTTAAATTTGATTAAATCCTTTATAAAAAAATGAATAAATAATTATTTATTTAATTATTACTCAACTACATCCTTAAAATAATAAATAAATCATTTATTTATTTATTATTTACAAATAAAGAGATTTGACCAAATTCAAATTCCTTTTCCCTCCAACAAATATAATAAAATATTTCATAAAAGTTGGATCTAGATTTGGTTAATAATATTTTAATTATGCACCAATATCTAGACTAACTCAATATTTTGTTATAAATAGAAGGGTTTTTCAATTCACTCACTACCTTTTGTTGCCTAAAGATCACTCTGGATCTATACTTTTGGTTTGACTTTGATCCACCATCATTGTCATATTTTGCTACCATTTTTTCTTATGAGCTCCCTTTGAGTTCCATTTTTTTCTTGGTTTTCTACACCATCAAGAGAGAGGGATTTTAGATCTGAAGTGCTGACGACTTAAAAGAACCCATCCCATTGAAGGGGACTGGTAACATATTTCTATGTTCCCTTCCCAGGTGTCAAAAAATACAAAAAAATCTTTAAAAAAATATTGTCTTGTCTATTGGATGCATGGAGTAACTCTTGCTTTTATTTACTGCTTAATGTATTTTAATGCATAGATCTAGATTTTGCAGCATTTATCTTGGTCAATTAATTGCAGATCTAAAGATATTGGCAACCATATTTGCTGTTAGGGATGTTTGTTATGCACGACTAAAGTGAGCCTTTTTCATACGCTTGCGATTAAGATTCATACTAATAACTAGCGACTCCACAAGGGTTTACAATTACACCCTATGTCGTTTTTTAGACCCTTGCATATCCAGCTACTTCAAACCCTAGGATTTCTCTTCAGCTTCTTGTTTTGCTTTTCTTGATGTTGTTTTTAACCTATAAAACCCTAAAACATTGAAAATTCTAACTTCCATGTTTCTTTTGACCTATTGCGCAAGTGACAAGCATCATCCGCAACGGAGATGACAAAATTTTCTGATACCTGCTCCCGAGAGTGCTGAAAGTGCAAGTCGCACTTTTTGGGCCAAAACCTACGACTTGAACCTCCAAGGCACAAAAAATAGGCCAAAACCTGCGACCTCTGCAGAAAACAGGTGAGAAACTGCGACCTGAGGTTTTTGCAGGAATTTTTCTAAGATTTTTCAGGGTTTGTCTGGGCCTCTGTTCAGGGTTGTCTGACCTCCGTCTCCGCCCGTTTTGGACCTGTACTTGTTCTGTTTTACTCATCAAATTGGGAACCTAGCCCCCTAGGGCTTCAGTACCCTCCACCTTTTGTGGAAGAGTTTTAGCTGCTGCAAGTCATCTAAAATTTCAGTGTGTTCAGCCATTTTTCAGATCTGATCCCTTAACTTCAGATCCACTTCATATTGGTTATTTATCCATCAAAAACACCTTATTTTAGTTTTTTTTGGGTTTTCCTCTAGGGTCCCCTCCGCTTCCCTCCAGGTTATAGCCTTTTGCCACCTCATTTACATCAAATTTTCCTCTGATTTTTTGTTTTTTTTCTACACCTATTTCCGGCAGTCCTGACCTCTAGATCATTGTCCCTCCCGAATTTATATCTATTGGCTATTTTGGTGTGTTTTGACTAGATTTTTGCCCACCTATAGACTAGTTGTTGAGAGGCCTGCCTCCTTGGGTTTAGATTAATGCATAATTAGCTATTTATTTTTGTTATTTCAGTTTCATATACTGTTATCTGTAGGTTTATTTAAAATTATACATCACACTTTTTATTTTTTCTCTACAAACGTTTGGATTTAAAAATTAAAATTAACACACTTAACACACACACCCTAAGCGAAGAAGAGCTTGGTTAACACCACCATGAACATACTTTAACATTGTAATCAACTGATCCTGCACCTCTCTGCCCTTGTTGCGACATTGTAATCAGTTGATCCTGCACCTCCTTGCCCTTGTTGGTCTCTCTTCCCTTTGTGTCATGTTTGTGCCTTCATCATTGCTCCCCCAAGGCATTTATCCCAGAGACTTCTTGGCTTTCATCCTTAGTTTCCAGTAGCAAGACTTACTCCTCCGTGTAGGATTCGAGTTAGTCCTCCATCAAGTCCGCACTCTGACTCTTCTTCTGGTTCATTGGGTTCTCCTTCTGGTTCCGCCCCTAGTTCTCCCCCTGTCACCTTCACCATGTTTCGCTCAGGACCTAACACTGGTTGTAGCCCAGACCCTAATGCTGAGAATACTACTAGTGGGACCGCAACAAGAACTACCTCGGCTACTCCCTTACTCCCAAATATGGCAGGCCTCAGTCTTCCCGATTTTAACCAGTTGATCAATGACCCTATAAACCATGATGTTGGTTGGCCTGCTATGCCAACCAAGCTCCCTTCTGACATCCCAAAGTTTGAAGGTCTCGCTGGAGAAGATCCTACGAATCATGTTCGATATTTCCACATGTGGTGTTCGTCTAACTCCATTACTGATGACTCTATCCGTCTTCGGTTGTTCCAACGTATGCTTACTGGTGGAGCTTCTAAGTGGTATGTTGATCAGGCCTCATCCTCTCATACAAACTTTGTGACTCTTTCCTAGGCTTTTTTGTCTTATTTCCAGCTTCCCCTTCGTTATGACACTAGTAATGAACTTTTGACTTCTTTCCGTCAATCGTCTGCGACTCGCCTATCCGATCATGTCGAGGAATGGTGAAGAAGAAAGAGCCTATGTCGAGCCCCTACCTTCGAAGACCATCTCTACATGGACTAGTTCCTTAGATCCATTTTTCCTGCTATCGGCAAAGATGTCGCATCACATTTCCCTCAAATCGAAGAAGCTACTCTCCAGATTGCATTAAAATATGACTTGATCTACGCTCAGTTTGGTTATGTTTATACCGTCCTACCTGACCTTCCTAGACCCAGTGGTGCCAACGCATCGAGGGCATCTCATGCCGCCGACGGTATCGTTGGAGCTCTTTCTCATCCATACGCTCACCCTCCCATGGGCTATGGTTTCCCTTAGGGAGGGGCCAACACCTCCAGCACTTTTCCCCCTCCCGGTAGCATGTATCCAAGATAGGCATGCCTCCTCCTTTTTCCCAATCTGTTTACCACAATGTTACCCAACCTCCTTATTATCCGTATTTGCAGCCTGGTGCTCTAGCTCCTCATGCATTAGCACCCCCGCCTCCCTTGCCTTCTCAACCCCCGCAACAACAGCCACTGCCCCCTCAGGGGCAGGTGTATGCACAGCAGGGCGCGACTAATCCTCCTACTTCCAAAAAGAAGAGGAAACACACTCAAAATCAATTTTCCACTGGTAATCCTAGACTTAATCCTCAAAATAATGTACCTAACACTGCTAACCAGCAACAGGACACTCAGCCCAAGCAGGACAGGCCTGTTCACACAAATAAGCCTTGTTCATGTTGTGGTGTTTATGGTAATTACACGCATGATTGTTCTCTTTTACCACAGATGCGACATATGTGGGAGAAACAAGCAGCATCACGAGGACAACAAGCCTCCCCTTCCATCCCTCCCAATGCTGTGCCTAGTTAGCCAACTATGTTTACTAATCCTTTACCTCATCAAGGATTTGTGGCTACCCAACCACCTGAAGTTAGGTGACCACTCAACCTCTTCCATCAGGTACCTTCGATTACCAGATTCTCATGATGAACTCTGACCAACCCATTACTATTGACCTCAACCTTCAGAATTGGTCCTGTTAGTACAACAAGCCTCCTGCTACGTCTGCCCTCGAGCCCCCTACTTCAGGTTCTACAGAGCCTCTTTCGACAACTAATGGTCCTTTTCAGATCCCTTAGCCTAAGGTAGAGGTTCATACCAAGATCCCTAAGGGACCATTACGCTGAAATGCTACTTCTGGCAAAGCTGGCCATTCGTATAGTATAGTAGATGATTTGGTGTAATCTCATACTCCCATCTCAACATTAGAACTCCTCTAGTCATGCCCTTCATAACGAAAAGCTCTACTATCTGCCATGGGCACTGTAGATCCTTTAGATGATCGATTGATCGTCTTTGATGTTGACCGATCAGAACATCCTCCCCTTCCTACTTCCGTCGCCTTCCAAATCCCCGTCAAGGTTTGGAACGCCAACGTTTCCCATTATATCATTAATGAGGGGGCATCCACCTGTGCGATGTCTGCTTCGGTTTGGAAGTAACTTGGATCGCCTGAGTTGGACCCTTCCACTATCACCCTCTGAGCATGGGACGGCCACTCCTCCAAGCCCATTGGCATGTTCCGCAATTTTCCTATTGCTCTTGTGGGTAAGACTATTTTCGTTAATGTAGAAGTCATTGATGCCCCCTTAGATTATAATATTCTATTGGGTCGTAGCTACACCTATGCAATGTCTGCTGTACCATCTACGGTTCAACGCAAGATGTCCTTCCCCATAATGGAAAGATAGTCATCATTGACCAATTGATATATGATGAACTAAAGTCTCATATCTCCCCTGAGTCCATCATATCTTCGGTGGAAAATAAGAAAACCATCGATCCCTTGACTAGTGTCTCACCCGGAGTCTACAAAGACTCCTCTTTCCTTGGTTCATTCTATGGTATTCCTCATCCTGTCTTTGATCCCAACTCATCGAATGTTTGCATGATGCAATTGTCTTGGGCTTCCCTCGAGTAGCCCGCTTCAGTTAGTCATCAACCCCGCCCTCCGCAACCTGCTCCTAGCACTTCGACTCAGCCTTCCGGATCCCCTCCTCCTGGCCATTCTCTTGAAGTTGGTATCAATGAGCCTCGCTACCCTCCTGGAATGGTTCCTCCGGGCCTTAACCATCTTGGAGCCATCCCACCTAGCCATTACCCCTCCAGTCAGATATCGTTCCTAGCTCCCCCTCCTGGAGTGTTCTCGGTACCTGTCATGGCTACCTTAACCCTTCCTAACTTGACCCTGGGGATTCCTGTCTGGTACATTAATCCCCCAGCCTCTACCTCACCTGGTCAACCCAAACCTTATCTTTCTTTGACGTCGGTTCAATCGGTCCCCATGACCCCTCTCGCTGCTATTGTGCCTTAGCCACCTCAATAGGAACCTTCTCCTGTTGCGACCACTTTGGGTAAAAAGGGAAAATATCGCAAGAAGGTATTAAAAGACAAGGCTGCCCCAACTAACCCTACCCCTCCTGTGCCTCCTAAGCCCTATGCTTTGTGTGTTGTCAGTCATGCCACCCATAATTGTCTCGAGTTGCCTCGTATCAAGCCCATGGTTAATGTTGCGTTCCCTGAGTCTACAGTCCATGAAGCCTCTGTTCCTTCCTCGACTGCAGCCAAGAACCCTAAAAATATTCACACCAACCAACCTTGTGCTTTGTGTGATCTCCATGGCCATTATTCCCACCATTGTTCCTGCCTCACGCATTGCTGCGCCTTTTTGGAGGTAGTTCGGGAGTACGATATTGAACAGAACCAATCCGCCTCTCCCATCCTTGCGCAGTATGCTTCGGGCTAGCATGAGGATTTACCCACTCCCATATACATTCCCCCTCATGATGTGGAGATGATGGAGCCTGCGGTCACCATCGTCTACCTATCATCATCCATGAGCCCCTCGGTGGAAGCTCCCTCTGAGACTTCCCCTTCTGTTTCGCGCGACCTCCCTTCAACAATCACCCTAGAATCAACATCAGTGGATCCCTTATCCACTTGTTCTTCCTTCACCCCCCGTGACGATGCACATGTGAACCTTTATTCTCATGATGATGAGTCAAGTAACTTCACCACATCATGTTGTCTCTCTTCCTCCAGTCACCGCATCTTCTATTGTGATGATGACATCATGGAAGCCTTGTCCCCTGACTTCATCTTTCTCGCCCATAAGCGAAATGACGCCATCCGTGTCTATGGTGAATTTCATTGCTTGAGCACAAGCTGTCCACAAGGTAGCTCCCACACACGGCCCTCCCGACGGTGTGCGGGCGGTAGACATCCTAACCGGATCACTCCCTCTCGCAGTGTTTGTTCGATTTCTAATTTGCACTCAGGTTTCCAGCATTGTTCATCATCCTCCCATTTTTTGTCTTGTGGCACCTTTCAGGTGGACCTCCCATCCACACCTTATATCGGTTATGCCGATGGTGCAAGTCGCTACTCCCGGAATCTTTCTTCGGCAGGTTCAACCACTTTCACCCCCTTTCATTCACTTGTTCTCTTGAACGGTGTATGCATTGGTACTGCCACCAATAACCAGGCTGAATATGATGTAGTGCGAGGTTTATTAGTCGATACCCTTTCCCATCGCATCCTCCACCTTCATGTTCATTTAGATTCCTTGCTTCTTATCATGCAATTGAATGGTGTATATCGTGTGCATAATCCTATCCTTTTTAGACGATATTTATGAATGAAGCTTTTGATGTGTGAATTTGAAATCATTACATTCAGTCATGTACCTAGAGCACAAAATCACTATGTAGATAGCATCGCGAAAAATATTCTAGATTGGCATTTAGCACATGCATTTAACACAAGACAATAACATAAAAAACCATCAAAACGATGCATATCCATAATGTGTGTCGTATAAAATGTTTTAGAGTCCATTAACTTTGATACATATGACATGCCTATAGCATGTTACAAAAAACTCAAAACTGGGGGCACCACATGCCCCTACACCTAATCACTATCTGGAGGATCCCGAGCCAATGGCTTTGCTCCTGCAGCTCGTAAATCATGCATCCCCTATCCGGCCATCACCGTGCGCCGCATGACCCCTCGCCTCTCCGAGGGTAGACCAATACATGGATCTATGTACTAGTCATTTAAGTCTTTCCAGCCACGCTCTGAAACACTGGTCATAAGCCTCTCACATCTACGATGGATGTCCTCCAGGAGGGCTGTTACATCTTCATTTTGCGGCACTCTCGATCCACTAGGTCCTGCAGCTCCTGACACTGCAGGTCGTCCCATATACCCGACCGGTTTTACCAGTGCTGTATCTGCATACCAAAAGTGAAAGAATCAATACCATATACAATATTATAAAACTTTACAATGCACATAAAATATTAGCAACTTGTCACTTACCATTGGATCCCCATACTCGACCAGGCGACAGTGGCAAGTCCAGGTCCCCACGATAACTCATCCCACTATAGGGATACTCCTCTATGTACAATGGAATCTGATCCCAATGAGAAAATAACTTAGGTCGGAACACCCGTCCGACCACCCCACCTCATCCTCTGCACAGTATTCGCCCCCACCGGCGCATCCTAGGCCCCTCGGGCCCCCATCCTAGAGCTGTATGCGAGGTAGAAGTGTTAGGATATTCTCAAATAAGAGCGAGCACAACACTGTACTATATGCACAATCATGGTTCACTTTCCGCTTGCATAGCGACAACTGTCGTTTTAGTTACGACAACATCATCTGGGCCCATCCATAGTATGTCCCACTCAACACACTCTCCACAAGCATCATCTGCCCTCCAGTGATGTGGTGGAGTGCCTAGTTGCTCAGGATTCATAGCACCGCTGTGGTCATAGCACAGGTCTCTAACCTCTCTAGATCCCCGATGGGTATCTGTGTCCCCTTGACATGGAGACCTGGTCGACAATGGCGCTCTACAAACTCCATTATGTTTTTCCCTCACAGTAACACTCGTTGAGTATTCCCGACCATCCCAAGTGATGGGAGACCAGTCAGAAAATATATATCCTAGACCGTCAACTTGATCTGGTGTCCCTGCACTATAAATACCTCGTGGTTCAGATCCCAATAACTGACAATCCGGGTCAACAAGGGCTCTCCAGCTCTCATCAAAGGGTTCTCCACAAACTTCAGAACCCCAAACCTAGCTAATGCACTGTAGACACCATGATCCTCTCAGATCCGACCGTAATGTCTCTAGGTCTCTCTCTCTCCAGTAGATTCATAATTTTTCCATATCTGCACAAAACTATCATACTTGTCAATGTACAGAAAGGAAAGATTTAATTTAACCACAAAAACCTAGTCTCAGCCAAAAAACATCATAGAAAAACCCCTCTCTACCAGGTCGCACTTTTTAGGCAAAATCCTGGTACAGGTCGCACTGTTTTGCCCAAAACCTGCTACCCCGGTCGCATATATTGCCCCAAAAAGTGTGACCCGACATTGAAGAGGAGTAGGGGTCTGTTCTTGAGCTCTAGGCACCTAAAATGAAATTTTAATCCACTAAAATGAAAGAGTAGGGTTAGACCTCTTACCTACAACTAACAGATCTCGATTCCAATGGTCGATTTGTCTGCTATGACCGCCACAAGATTTAGGGCCTTCTCTCCTCTCTACATTCACCACAACTACACTTTCAAATGAGTGAATTTGGAAGGAAAATACCTTATTAAAAGAGAAACCCCTGATTTTTCTTTCGCATGTTGTGGCCAAACCATAGCTCAGTTTGAAAAACTGTTTGTTACATTGGAAAGCTCTCACCGAGCTCTCAAATGGGTATCTGTTAGTTTTTTGTGATTTGATACTTGACCACGAAACATTTTTTCCAAGAAGGGTCACTTCACCACTCCTCAAAATCAAATTTTCTCACTTGCAACATTTGTACTTGGGGTACCACTTTGCCTCCATACTTTTCCATGTTCGTGTCGATTTTCATCGTGAGTTACTTTAATATCCCAAAATAGGGAAAATCTACAATGTTAGGAATATTTTATAGTATTCCTAAATTGGAGATCCAGCAATATATAAACACAAACTGAAAATAGCAGTGAACAACATCATACCAAAATGTATGGAAACCATAGAGCCATTTTATTATGTAAATCAGCAACAAACATGTACAATACAACTCAAATGAACAATGAAAACAAGCCTCTCATGAATACATGTACAAAAGGTGGAATACTGCTCTATTGCAGAATGCTCATGAACATGTACTGCGCAGTCATAGATGGTACACTGCTACATGGGAATGTGAAATAACATACATTTTCATATAGATGGCTCATACAACATTGTGAGAAAATATCTAAGCTCCCAAATACTATTTCAAGTCAATCCTAGGAGGATTGGTTGAAATATGCAAAATAGCAGAAATGCCGGAGTTGTGGTAGCAGCTGCAACTCAAGAACTGGAACTGGATGGAGATGGTTGAAGATGCTGCATCAAACAAATAGACCCAATCACTGAAATCCCTCACTGCAAATACCCATTGAAAATAATGCATTCACTGAGGGATACTACGCTGTAGGTGCAAGGAAATGTGTTGGCCAAGTGCCAAGATCTGCAATATGCTCCAAGAGCTTCCCAACTGATCACCCAAAGGAGAGAAAGCTTCCTCCTTTAAAATATAAGCTTTGGAAGTGGTGTTTAGTAACCTCCACTGTAACACCCTGCAACACAACCCAGCTCTAAACAGAAAATGTTGGGAATCATGATTTCCGTTAGACCAAAACCCGTAGATGTTAATCAACGATCGCATCGCCAGATATAAGGATCCACGAAAGGCGGTTAGTCCATGTCGTGAAACACATGGGGAGCATTGGTTTATCCAATGTCCAACAATCTCCCCCCCAATGCGAGCCGGGTGTGTATCGAACTCGTGACCTACCCTCTGATACCACTTGTTGGAAATATTGAGAGGGGGGTGAATCATTATTTCTTTTCAATTGTTAATTTTACCAGTTAGATCACCTATATTTAGAACAAAAAATGAACAATAAGAATAAATGCTTTTATTGATTTCTTCTTTACAATAAATCAAGTACAATATATGTAGGGTTCCAACCCCAGATGAAGACACCAATCTTAAATCTCCCAGGCTCCAACTTGTATTTTCCAAGCACCGACTTGGACTTCCAAGACTCCAACCTTGTCAATTCTAAGGCACCAACCTCAAGGGCTCCAACCCTATATCTGGTACAGGCACCAACCTAGTCTCTTGAGGACTCTTATCCTCTAGAGGTCCAACCCTATCTTCCAAGGCACCAACCTTGTCAATTCTGAGGCACCAACCTCAAGGGATCCAACCCTATCTTCCAAGGCACCAACCTTGTCTCTATGAGGCTCCAACCTCCTGCTTCATTTCGTCAATATATATTTGGTTATACTTACGGCTCCCAATGTCTTCTGCAACGAGCCCTGACAATCTTCATCTTACTCTTCACTTTAATCTACACATCACGTCATCAATGACAACCTTGTTCTTCACATGAAGGTGTCACCACAACTCTTCATGGTACCCAAACAAGGATCTCCAAGGATACTTCATGATGACATCAACGATGTATCATGATCTCCAGGGGTGCCTTCAAGGTGTCTTCAATAGGTGGCCCAAGTTTTGCACCTGCTCTAAGCTTCTTCAAGGACTTCTTCAAGAACTTCTCAAGGGAGTCTTCACTTTACTTGGCCAAAAAGGTATTTCTTCTCAAGTTCTTAAATATTTTCTTCAAGATGTCTTCAATAATATCTCAAGACAACTCCATATCTGCTTCAAGATGTATATCAATTTCACCAAGAAGTTTGCACCAAACTATGCCCAATATACTGCTCTCAATGTCACATCAATATTCTACATGAGAACTACTCCTTTAGGCCTTCAAGATATTCTTCAAGATGTGATGTTAACAATTATTCACAATTTCCTCAAGGTGTTGGACTGTTTCTGAATGTTGTCCTTGTAGTTGTCTCCTCATTTACTTGTTTATCATAATTATAGAAAAGTCCAAGCCTTAAGCTTCCATTACAAGTTAATCTTCTTCACAAATGATTTACTAACCTGTCATATGTGAGTCACCAAAATTTATCAAGCCATTATCCTGTCTGAGCTGTAATTCAGTGCTTGAAGAGAGCAGTTGTCCGCGCTACCACAGGTTTAGTCACAGGTCTGAATCTCTTATAGTTGACTTGTCTTAAAATAAAAACTCCCACAGAATTTTCTTGAGATCTGATCCTTCACAAAATGCTGTAGCTCAAAATCACTGCAATCCGGCTTATTAAACTGTGTTATCCGGGCTTTCACAATAGTCCACAACCTCCTTGTCTATCACAGGTCTGTCCTCAAATATAGATTTTAGCTGCTGTGATAATTGTTTACATGTCTGAGCTGCCATTGTTAAGGCACCAAGTTTAGGTGACTGTCCACTGTTCCTCCACAGGCAGACTACCTATACACCTGTCACAAATCTGAGACTCACAAAAGGTGATTGTGTAAGGTTTCGAGGTTACTAAAAATGCACCATGTAGCAGCAGGTTTGAACCCTCCAACACTCCACAAAACTGTCCAACAATCCAAGTTACTCAGGCTGCAAACAAGGTCTTTCAAACAGTGATCCGAGCTTCAAATGATAATTACTGGTGTGAGGTCTATTCTTTGCTGTGGTAAAAAAACACAGATCCGCAGTCACAGAAATGCAATGATATCTTCACAACAAATCAACAATCTTTATTGCTGGTGTAGCATTAAGGCACCAAGGATCCGAGCTCCCACACAATAGATTCGAGGTTGAAATTTGTCCTCCACAATAGGTATACCACAGACCTTAGCTGGCTTCCACTATTCTAGTTTGAGGTTTGCTTCCTTCTTCCATAGGATTAAAATCCGAATTTAAGAGATAATCATAGTAATTTGCCCAAACAATAATTCTCTTTATTCTCCTCGGCCTCCTTCTGTTACTTCTCTGCACTCCGAAATTTCATAGATAGATATCCAATTTTTTTTGACTGTGAAATGATTTACCGCAGCTTTATATATATAGTTGTTGGTCCCCATGAAGATACATGTCACTCTGGAGGTAGGCCGACATGAATGCCAAAGTGTACATCGGCTCTATAATTAGATATAATTTTCTTAACTTAAAAATTCATTATCTTTCAAACCGCTTGGAGTTTCAGGCTGAGTAATAGCTCATTGGAAAGGAAAAATTATGCTCTTCAATATGGTGTAGGTGTTATTAAGGAATTTTTCCTCTAAGCTAGCAACAAATATTTTTTAATGTGACTGATTATTTATGAGTGCAAAAATGGAGGTAGAGCAGAATAGGCTTCTTTGTTAGGATTCTTCATGGTTTTACACCTTTATCAGAGGATCATGGTAGGACATCAAGAATGAGTGTATTACATAGTGGCACAGTGATATGTTATAGGAAGTATCAATAGGAAGGTTTCTTTCAATCATTAATCACGTCATCACTTATTCTTCCAATCTTCATCAAACACCATCATTAAGTGTGGTCACATAAGAGTATAACATCATCACAAGTATGGCTTCATAAAGTATAGTTCTTCACATCATGGGCTTGTCCTTAGGGACTAGATCACCAATCAAACACTTGGCAACTTCTTAAGGCAAGACATCATCATCTAGAATGAAGCATCTCAAGAATATTGACATGTTAGTCAAAGCCATATTGGCATTAATGACAACCTTGATTAGCAATCTCCCCCGTTGTCATTGATGGAAATATTATTTCCCTTCCATCATTCTCTCCCCCTTTGACATCAATGGCAACAGGGTGCCCAAGTATTCCCCCTATCAAGATGATTCTCTTCATCATATTTTTCTTCATCAATAATAATTCTTCCTAAGTATGTTTCTCCCCCTGTCATGGTACTCTTCCTTTTTGGCAATGTGGTCCATGATAGATAGCATTTCTTCATGTGATGAACCAACTCCCCTTGCCTGCATAAACTCCTTTAAATTTTTAATAAATATTACTTGCCTTGTGATCAAGTGGGAGACATCTTCAACAATGGTCCATCAAATTAGTAAGGGATTATGTTCTTCAATGGAGTTGCTCCAGAGAGATGATCTATGAAAACAATGATTGTCCATCTGTGACTCATCAAGAATTTTATAAGGCCCAATCATGGATAACTTATGCAAAAATTCTTAAGAATCATAGGCTCCCCTAACAGTATGCATATTGGTCTTATTTTTTTAGCAGAGTCTCACCATCAAATATTTGGAATATCAAGGATGTCTTCATCAAATCAACAACATGGGTTGTTGGCTGGAGTGTTCAAGAGACTTCCAGATTCAACTTGCTTCCTTCTCCATACTTGTGTAACTTTTTTCTTTGGCATGGTTCTAGCTTGTGTAGAGGCCCAAGTCAAGTTACAATTATGTGCCATATGTCCAATGTTATGGAAATTGAAGCACTCTATCTTGTTCATGAATAAGAAATCATGACTTCTTCTTGCAAAATTGCTTCTAGGAGATTGACAGGGACCATTATAATTGTCTTTGTGATATGCCCTACAATATTTTTCCATGTGCCCAAAGTTTGTATAAGAATAACAATAACCAAAAAATATAATTTGGTACCTGGAGGATGGAGATTGCCTTGATGTTCTTCCAAAGTCATTATGCCTTGGGATCCTCTGATGATATCCATTACCTATTGCATCCTTGAAACCATTAACAATTCTCCTTGGAGTAGAATTTCTTCTGTTGTTTTCTTGATTCTTCTCCTTGCCTTTGTTGGAACTGGGAGCATCAACATTTATTTCTAGGTTCCTCACATCTTTGTTGCTTGAATAATTCTTGCTTGAGGATTCACTTGCATAGCCAAGACCTGATTTATTAAGAGGAGACCTTTGCTGACTTAGGATGTCATCTAGGGTTTGAGAGCTTTTCATGTTTTTATTCAGCAATTCAACTTCCTTTTCAAGAAGGAAAATTTCTCCTTTCAACTTTTCACAATATTCATCTTTCATAAGTAGTTGCTTCTTCATTTCTTCCATCATCCTTGTTGCTTCACGTGATTCGATTTTAAGGGAGATGATATTTGATTTCATTATGAAGACTTCTTCAATCTCCTTTGCTAGACTACTCTCCATTTCTTCTTTTATTCTTGTAGCTTCACATGTTTCAGCCTTGAGAAGATTGATGTCTGATTTTAGTTTCAAGATTTCTTCATCCTTTTCGTCTAGTTGGCATATCATGGTGTTTCTCTCCTTTTCTGCTTCATTAACTTGTCCTTCTATGAATGCCAAAGTTTCCATCACCTTCTCAACTCCTTGCTCTTGTTTCCTTTCTTCTTCTAGTTGAGTTCTAAGAGAGGAGATATCTTCCTTGTATTGACCAATCTCTACTTCAATATTGTTCAAGCTTTTAAGTCTTTGTTCAGGGTGGATTGACAAAGTTTCTTCCCTTTTCTTCGC
Source organism: Pinus albicaulis (assembly GCA_034641835.2). Lineage (NCBI taxonomy): Eukaryota > Viridiplantae > Streptophyta > Pinopsida > Pinales > Pinaceae > Pinus > Pinus albicaulis. The sequence goes on along the minus strand of CM076578.1, from coordinate 1,357,282,312 downwards.
CTTATCCAATTGATTTTTCATATATATGAGTTATTCATGATGCTTTATTTTGTTTTGATGAAATTACTCTTTAATTTTGGCGAGATCCTCATCTCTTTTTTGTACTTGAAGCTTCACAAAGTCAAATTTCTTCCTTGTCTTGTCTTGGTTACCATCTTGCATTTTCTTCTTAAGTTCCTCATTTTCCTTTTTCAAACCGTTAATCTCTTCCATGGAAGCCATAAGTTTATTCAAGAGATCTTCTTCAAAGTCTTCTTTGTTCTCTTCATCTTCTAGGTCTTCTTTAGCCTTGTTGTCATCTCTCTTATCTTCAGCTTCCTTGATGGGTTTTGGATTTCCTTCTTGTTTTCCATCATCTTCTTGACTAGAGATCATTTTCAACATTCCTTTTGAGTGAATATCATGAATTTTTTCCCATATGCCTTTTGCTGACGAACATTTTTCCAAATTTTCCTTCATAGAATCAGGTAGCCCATTCAAGATTTCTTTCATTGCTCTTGTATTATACTCCTTGGATTCTCCTTCCAACATGCTATCAGTAATCACTGATTTCCAAACTTCAATTCCTTGAGTCTTCAAGAAATTCCTCATTCTTGCCACCCATATATCAAAATTTCCATTGAAAAATGGAGCCTTTGCAAATTGATTTGCTTCAATTTCAATGGTTGAGGAAGACACATCTTTAGGAGGATTGGAGACTTTCTTCCTTGGCTTTTCCATTTGTGTTCTAATGATCAAACTTCAAGCTGTTAGGCTTTGAGTGAAGGTACTAGCTCTGATACCAATTGTTGGGAATCACGATTGCCGTTAGACCAAAACCTGTAGGTGTTAGTCAACGATCGCATCGCCAGATATAAGGATCCACAAAAGGCGGTTAGTCCATGTCGCAAAACACACGGGGAGCATTATTTTATCCAATTTGCAACAGAAATTGCACTGTAGCTGAAGGAAGATTCTTGGCCTGAAGCCTGAATGTGGAGAAATGTAGAGCAAGCTTCTTCAAGAGGCCTCTCTTGAAAGGAGAAGGAATTCCTAAACAAGAATGCCTTGTGCTAAGCAACACTTCAACTCTGCTAAACAACAGGAGGACGCACAAAGTCTAAACAGACAATGAAATCAATAATCCATAACATGAATAACAATGGTTGCCTTGCCCTCCTTTTAAACAAGTGAAAGCCCTTTCACCATGGGTCCCACTCATTAGGGTTTCCTCCACCAAGGAATCTTCCTCCCATTCATATTGTGTTTTCTCTCCAAGTGTTCTCCACCTCCTATCCCAACGCTGTTGACTTGGTCAAACTTGACCTTGTCCTCATGCAAATGTCCTCTTTCACACTTGAGGGTGTGAAATCCAGCTCCTATGAATATCCCTTTTCATACTATGAGAGATTTTATTCATTATTTTGCAATGTATGGGCCTCCCTACCCATTTATTTACCTCCTATGTGTAAACAGGAAAATTTAATATTCCATTTAGGTGTGGGCTAAATTGGGAATATTACAGTCCTCCCCCCCCAAATGTTGCTTTTCCTCAAGCAACTGCGAAGATAAAACTGAGGGGCCTTCTTGAGGCATGAGGTCTGATATGAATTGGGATCTACCATCCCCATATGAAGCTCCCATCCCCAAGCAATCATCCATATAAAATGAGTCACCTTCCAACATGGCAACTCTTGAAAATGCTTTTCCACCTTGAGCTCCTACAATATAGGTGGGCTGAAAATTTGACCATGGTAGACAAAATAGCCTACCCCATGCTGTCCTCCTCTCCACTTAAGATAAGTGTAGAGTGTTTGCTGATCTTGGGCTGTAAAAATGTTGCCCTCAAGTGGCAAGAAGAAGACTAGATCCTCAAGGACCTTCCCTCCAACGTTATGAATCATGCTGGCCCAAACCATATCATATGTGATGAGTTGGAAATCACCATCATATGGCATCCAATCAATCATGTGGTTCACCTCAAAAGGAAACAAGTATTTTGCTGTAGTGGCCACATACTCTCTCATGCTCCCATTAGAGCATGTAATGCAAACAATGTGGGAAATCTCTCTCCCAAGGGACACATGCAACCAATGTGCCACTCCCCCAATAATGTTCCCAATAAAAATAAGAACAACAACAACATAAGGAACCACAATGAGAATCATGCTAGCTGCCATATGAAGTAAGGGAGAAGGACAATGGTCCCTCAAATGTAGCCAACGCAGTTTGAATCTCAACTGCAATAGAAAATGAAATGATGGGTGGCCTCCCCACCACTTGCTTGCTACCCCAATCTCCTCACAAGTTTGGAGAAAGTGTATGGTGTATGGTGCAAAGTGAGCATGCTTTGCAAAAGATAGAGCCTCCCCAAGTCCTCCTAGGGAGTGACCATCACCAATACTTATCATGGCCTCAAGTAGACCATGAGATCTAGAAGGAAGATTGCTCCTCCTTTGAGCAAAGTCCTGCACATATAAAGTTAAGGGATGCATATATAAATTATACAAGTCATCATGCAAACAAACAATACCCTTACCATATGTCTTGATCATACCAATGGAGTGGCTCATAGATGAGTCTCCTCTCATCCTCCAAGAGAAAGGAGGTGGCTATGCTAACTCTTCCAAAGAGTTATGGATCTCCTCCATCTCTACATAATCGATGCCTCTACTCATATGCTGATATATCTCCTCCTCAAAGCCTTCCCAAAAATACCCCTCCTTGATGGTGTGGTATGTCCTCATAGAATAAGTGTGGCTGAAAAGGAAATCTTCATGAGCTGCTTGTAGCAAATTCTCCTTGAGCTTGGAAGCTCTAGATAAAAATATCCTACCATGATAGTAGATGACCCCATCTCTGACTGAATATCCTTCCTCATGCAACTGGTCATCCAATATCATGCAAGTGAAAAGATACTTGGAATACTCCACCAACAGCTGGGAGTTCCAATATGGATCTATCCTCCATAGTGATAGCGCTGATGATCTCTCATGAAGAACATATGTCATATGGTCATCCTCCTCTTTGACATATCCCATGCCAAAGATGCAAGTTGGAAGGCTACGATCCTTCCCTTGCTGCTTTTGCCACAGTGCAGAATCTGAAATGAGAGTGGATAAAAATGATGTTGAGAGAATGCCCCTATCCTCCTTGAGTCTACCCAAGACTCTCAGCGCTGTATAATGACCTCCCAAGTTCCCCAATCCTCTGAAATCAATGAATGGTGCCTCAAAATGCAAAGCATCTCTCATCATATGCTGATCTGGTGGTCTCCTTGGTGAAATGTCTCCATGCAATGAGACATCATCATCAAGAGTAGACTACATATATGAATGGACAGACTTGTACCTGCTCTCACTGCGCAATCCAGTCTCCCTCTTAGGTGCATCAACCTCATGAAATGGATAGGGGTGTCTGCTCCTCATCACATGATGCTGGTCATCCTCCCTATCTCCTCCTTGTACCTCCTGTTGGGGTTCCTATGTTTTGGCAGGTTTGACTCTACCAAAAGATAAGACAACATCAAAACCACTTTGGGACCTCAGGATCTAGCCCTCCTGGGTCCAGAGAGGGATATCTCTATAAAGGTAAAGGAATATATCTTTGAAGTTCAGTTTCAAGGTATTAGGCTAGTTATAAGGCACAAGGTTTGTTTTGTTTTGTTTGTTTGTTTCTTTGGTTGTTGGGAAACATGAAGGAAGGGTTAAATATAAGAAAAAGGGTGAGAAAAGAGGCTTTTAGGAAAATGAGGGATAATTTAGAGAACACTGGAGACCATTGGGAAATGGATTCATAAAAGGGTTTACTTTCTATTCAGTATCCAAGGCTTTCAATTGGGCTAGTCATCTAAAACAGAGGATCTTTAAAGATGATTGTGTTGTATGAAATGATAAGGAATGAAGGTGAATGACAAGGAAACCTCCAAGGTGACCACTTAGGAATCAAATCTAGGGACATGGCATGCCATTAAACACCTATGATCCAATCCCTAAAAGGCTAACTCTTCAGACAACAAGAAACATTTAAGATTTAAACACAAAGGTGAAGCCTGAGATCATAGAAAGGCTTTGAACTTTCAATGCTTCGACATTCAACTTAAGGTAACTTAGAAAGGTTCAATTGATTGAAAAAGACCCTAGTGAGATAGAATCATCATTATAAACTCCCAGTATCCCAATTATTTCAATTAAAACCAGACAAGAACATTCAAGAATAGATTCATAAATTCATACATCAGTTAGCAGTGAATAACAACTACTACAATGGTTAAATTATCTTGAATTAGTTCTCATATTAGCACAATCAGTAGAAAACATCAAATATAAGAAGAGAAGGAGCATTAGGGTACCATGCAAGGTTATATCCTAAGCCAGATTTTTTATTCTTACCAGAGAAATGAAATGTAATGAATTAAAGAAAGTAAATAGAGATAAAGGTAGAACACATCACTGCTGCTTTAAATCAGGATCCAAAGAAATGTGCTCGTCATATTAAAGAGAAACACCAGTCATATACAACATTTTCCAATAGCTTGATATTCAGTCTGAAAACATCCTCCTCAACCTATCTTACAACTTTACACACAAAACTATATCTCAAGAGAAACAACTTACAATTCATAGATATCCGATCAACAACCAACAACAACCTTTACAATGTGTTTTTCTTGATTTCTTATAGCTGAAAGAGGCAAAAGAGGTAGATTAAACACTAAATGAAACATTAAAATAGAAGAATAAGAATGGCTCAAGGCCCATTTTGTCTTAATATCTATGCATTAATCTTCAGTACTCTTTGGATGAAAGAGTGGTCTTCAACAGGTTGATAGTAACTCTTGGTATGTTCTTTGATGTACTTTCGGCTGCAGTACTCTGTAGTACTCTGGTGATAAGAAAAAGGTAGATGAATGAATTTAGGTCTGCCATACTGCATAAAAAATTCTCTGGCAACATTTTAGGACTTTCTGTCAGAGTGGAGATCTTCTTAGGAGCTCGATGTAGAATAGAAAATAATATGGGAACTTGTCCTTTCACGGGAAAGAAACTTCTGTTGATGTGTGACACTAATAATATTGTTTTCTGTGCTTTAGGCCTTAGGCCTTCTGTGATAATCAAAATGTCTTTAATTTGGAACATTTTCCCTTTAATCATTGATTTATGGCTTAAAATCTTCACTGACAGGCTTAAAACCTCTTTAATTATTCACTGACACTCTTTGCCACTCCTGTGACTATCTCTGTCTGTGAAAATGGATTTTTAATGGTGCTGGATGGTGTTACAGAGTTAAACACTATTCTTTAATGAAATATTTCATTCCAACTCCTTCCCAGGCATTTATTCTGCAATCTCAGGCTCTGAAATTGGCCTTCTTTGTGCTCTGTGTCACTATGATAGTGACTGTGAGCCTTGGCGGTTTCCACCGCTTGTAACCCTGCAAAACAAACAAATGCGTTAATAAATCCATGTGGGAGTGGAGGTGAAATGTCATGGAGGACTGTAGAAATGGTAGCGCATACATGGTGGAAGCAGTAGATGTAGTGGAAACGACTGAAAAATGCAGTGAAACGGTGAAAACTGATCTGATGAAGGTTTGGTGGAGGAATGGATATGGACCGTTCGATTAGATCTAGTGGTGGTAATGGACAACGGTGATTAACTGATGGAGTGACTTTGGTAGGCCAGACAGAGATATTAAATATTAATGTTATAACACCAAAGTCTAATGTTTGGGTGGAAGAAATGATGTTTAATGCAAAACATTCGGTTTAGACCTTTGAATGAAATACACAGGGAATGTATGAAAATGCAATGAAATGGGCTTGAATGGTGGGACCTGGTGTGGGCGGAGGGCGATTTAGCATGGACCGTTAGATCTCAGGAGGAGATCAATGGCTGAGATGATCCGATGAAACTCCATGGTAGCGCGATGAGAAAATGTGAATGGAGAATGCGATGTAAGGAGGGCCGTTGATCTGTACAGATCAACGGTTGTGATCCTTAGATAGAATTTCGGGAATAGAAGTGGGGAAGTGGTTTTTAAGATAAAAACCACTGTTTTCATGTGGAAAAAGGCGAGTTTGGAAATTTTCCCAAAATCACGTGATATGGTCCGTCGCTTGACACGTGGCAAAATAAAGCTGCCCATATCGCGTGAATTTCAATTGTTAAACTTCGGATGCCAAAGTTGCGCGATATTGAAGCTGGCCATTGGATCTAGGACTATGAGATCCAACAGTGGGAGACGGAGCACGATATGGGAATGTGTGCGATCAGTAAGGTGGGGCAAGTCGAAGGTGGTTTCACTATCAGCCGTTTGATCAGCTCGATGGACGGTCGATATCTGCAGAGGGAAAGCAAAGGCAGAGGATTTGGTTAGTGGTCGGGAGGAATCTTGACTGTTGGATCAAGCAAGATGGATGGCTAAGATTCAATCGGAATCGGAGGAGGCAGGGGCCAAAACTCCGATGGGTTGATGCAGCGATTGCATCTGGACCATCGGATCAGTGGAGGATCGACGGTCGCGATTGGATCGGAGGGTGGCCAATCGGGGAACGCGGGCAGAGTGAGATCAAATCCTGGCTGTTGGTTCTTGTGGATTCAATGGTTAGGATCCAATCGGGGAGACAGAAGGTGCACATTTAAGAACTTCCGATTGGCGATTGGAGCGACACTGCGATGGCCATCAGATTGCTTTAAAATCAACAGTGGAGATCATCATCGGAGGGTTACAAAGGGATTCTATGGGGCACGCGATGGGCTTTGCGCGAGTCGTCAGATCTTTACAGATCGACGGTGGATATTGCTCCTGAGACCCACAGAACAAAATCTTTCTCGCATCTGAGATTTTCATTTTAACACATAAATGCGCTCTCGACCATCCTTCTGATTGCGATAAGCACCTTATGCCTTAGCGCTTAGTTGCATGGAGGGGAAGTGGTTAGGGGCTGGCCGAAAGTGGCTTAAGCCTTATATGTATAATGGATGTTTTTTAAGTCAAAAAGAGGATTTTTGAGGCTTAAAAGGGGTTTTCGGTAGAGGGAAAAAAGGATTTTAAAGCCAAACAAAGGGTGTTTGTAAGGTTTAAAGGGGGGATGGGATGATTTAGTAGGCTTATGAAGGGATTTTTGGAGCTAAAGGGGAAATTTGAGAAGGGGAAAAAATGGGTTAAAATGAGAAATTTGCAGGGATACAAAGGGGCAAATAGAGGCTTTCGGAGCATAATTGTTTTCACAGACAGTGAGGCTTTCTTGATGGAAACAGGAGTGAAGATCTTATTAAAGGAAAAGGGCACACAAAGGCTTCAAGGATGAGATATTTTCAGAGGAAATGTATCTCTTGAAGGCTCAGAAAAAATATTTAGCCACCTATTTTCTTGACAAAAATTTATAGGTGGCTAACAGTGGCTCCACATGGGGATGCATCTTCTTGAGGATGTCAAGAACTTTAGAAATATTCTTTGGGAAGTAGGCTAGATGCCTGATCTTTGAACCATATTTATTCTTTGATTCAGCTATTATAAACATGATGGTTATTAATCAGCAGAAAACATTTCCCAAACAATCTACCTACCCATCCTACAATCCTAACATTTTTTCTTCAAGGTGCATTTGAATTTGCAGACCTTCTTCATCATTTTTTTATTGAAAGCAGAAAAAAACTAGTCTAATTCTACCCTTATTCCTCCATGAGACCATATTAAACAGTTGGTCTCATATTTTCTCTACCTACACTAATATCTGCTAGGATTTAAACTGTCTAGCAGATTTCTTTCTCTACATTCTACAACGGAAATTTAAAAATAGTCAAACCAGGATTAGACAGTTTGGTTTGCTATGGATCCATGGCATAAAGATAGCTGCACATGAACTGAAATTGCAGCAACTTTAAAACAAAATTTTTGAAGGCTTGGAATCTTGAAACTTTGAAGCATCCTTCTTTTCTTTGTGACTCAAGTTTTGAGCTTATTAGAGTCACTTTTTCTTGACTTCAGCTCTGGTTTTGGGCTTGAGCTGATTCTTCTTTCTTCTTTGTTGGTTCAGATTTTGGGCACATTAGACCAGCTTCTTTACTTCCTTTGGCTCAGGTTTTGATCATGCTAGAGCCAATCTTTTTCACTTCAGAGGTTCAAGTTTTGAGCATGTCTGAACCTCTCTTTCTCTCTTTTTTGAAACATTTTCTCTTTTTCTTTGAAAAGAAACATAACAATGGTATTTACAATGGAAATGAAAACCGTAAAGTGGAAATTAGTAGTAGTAATGCTTGAGCATCCTACCATTGACAGGACCCCCAAACAGATCTGTACCATCTAGCTCTTTCAGAAAAAAGGCATTTGGACCAATGGTGGATTGGATGATGTAAGGACCCTGCCATAAACTGCCAAATTTGCCATGCTTTCCTTTGTCTTCTCTCCTAAAGTCCCACTTCAGAACTTTATATCCAATTTTGAAGTCAGAAGCTTTTGATCTCTTGTCAAACAACTTCTTAATATTTTCCTGTACTTTTAGAGCTCTGTTATAGACTTCTTCTCTTGTTTGTTGGAGATGGATTGTTTGATTTATCCTTCTCACCATGCTGTCCTCTTCTGTCTAAATCTCTTGGACTAATTTAATCACTGGTACCCCAAGTCTGGTAGGAAACACTGCCTCTGTTCCATAAACAAGCTGATATGGTGACATTCCAATGGATTTCTTTGTTGTTAGCCTATCATCCCACAAAGCATGCACTGACTTGTTATGCCATGATTTCTTATTCTCTTCAAGCATCTTTTTGATAATGGTCACCAAGCTCTTGTTTGATGATTCAGCTAACCCATTACCTTGTGGGTAATAAGCAGTTGAATGACCAAGTGCTATCTGATACCTGTGAAAAAAATCAATCATTTTCTTGGATCCAAAAGCAATAGCGTTATCAGTGATTATCTTTCTTGGGCAGCCAAATCTAGAGAGGATGTGGTCTTCTAGGAACTTAATGATAACAGAATCTGTGGCATTCCTAGAAGGGATGGCCTCTATCCATTTTGTGAAATAGTCTATGGCTGTAAGGATCCACTTGTGTTGAGCAGAAGATGTAGGGTGTATTTCTCCTATGAAATCTAGGCCCCATTGTTGAAAGGGAGCCTCAACAGTAATTGGTTGTAATGCTAAAGGGAGGAGCTTTCTTTTGCCCTAAAAAATTTGGCACTTATGGCAGGCAATTATCATTTTATGGATGTCATTGAAAAGTGTAGGCCAGTAATAGCCAGCTCCGAGTATTTTGTTAGCAGTGGCTTTCCAGTTTAAATGGTCTCCACACTCTCCTGCATGGAACTCCTGTTTAATCCTCTCTACTTCAGTTTCAGGAAAATTTTTAAGAAATAGACCATTTTCATTTTTCCAGTATAAACATTCATTCAGTATGAAATAATTTCTGGCTTTTAACTTTAGGAATCTAGCCTTAGTCTTTGATAAATCAGGAGGGGCATTGAGGTTTTTGAGTACATATAGGATATCAGAATACCAAGGAGAGTTTTGAAATTGTTCTTCAACTGTAAGATCAGGCAATCCTTTATGTTCATCCAAGGCATTTACCATGTTTATGTCAAGGGCTTGCAAGTTAGATTCAACCATTAGTTGAGCTAAGCCCTGACCTTTGATCAGTTTCGTGGGTTTTATTTCCAGGTCATACTCTAATATTACAGCAATCCATTTGCCCCTCTTTCCATCAGGATCTTGGGACAAAATGTCTTTAACCATTATGTTTGGCACATAGGTAATGATGTGAGAATGCAGTATATACACCCTAAAGTCTTTCAAGGCCTTAACCAAGGCATAGGCCTATTTTTCCATTATGTTGTATTTTAAGGGTGCAACCCTCAGAGCTTTGCTGAAGAAAGCAATGGGCTGTTCCATTCCCTCTAGATTTTTCTGCAGTAGGACTATAGCCATTGTATGCTCAGAGGCAAAGGAGAATATCAGGAAATATTTTGAGAAATCTGGGCTAATTAGGACAGGTGCCTGGGTGAGTGCAAGTTTAACTAATTCAAAATATTTTTTGGCCTCTAAATTCCACTTAACCCCTACGCCTTTTTTCAGCATGTTTGTCATATCCCTGAGGTGCTCAGCTAAGCTGGGAATAAACCTCCTTAAGAAGTTAATTTTCCCTATAAAGGACTGCAACTTTTTTATGTTTCTTGGGTGGGTGATCTGCAATATTCCCTCAACTCTTTGTGGATCTATCTTAATTCCCTTCTATGATATAATATGGCCAAGAAGCTTACCTTCTTGTAGCCCGAATACAGTCTTCTTGGGATTTAAAGACAAACTGAACCTTATACATTTTTCAAAAACTCTTCTCAGATGTTTTAGGTGCTCCTCATCAGTCTTGGAATAGACTGTTATGTCATCAAGATAGATGACAATTAAGTGCCCTATTTCCTCCGAAAAGGCTATGTCCATTGCTCGTTGGAAGGTCGCTCCAGCGTTCATTAGTCCAAAATTCATTTTTACGTACATAAAAGTGCCCCATGGAGTGGTGAAAGCTGTCTTGATTTGGTCTTTGGGGAGTACTAGAACTTGGTTATAGCCTGAAAAACCATCTAATAGGGAGATCCTTTTTGAGCCAACTAACCTCTATAGGATGTGTTTCATCTTTGGTAAAGGGTAATTGTCTTTAAGTGAGGCTCTGTTAAGGTTCCTGAAATTAATGCATAGTCTGATCTCACCTGTCTTCTTTCTCACAACTACAAGGTTGGAAACCCAATCGTAGAACCTCACAGGCACTATAATTCCCACCTCGTACATCTTCTTGATTTCCTTTTCGACTAGAGGCAGTTGTTTCGGGTTAATTCTGCAAAGTTTCTGTCTGAATGGTTTTTGGTTTTCTTTCAAAGGGATCTTGTGCTATATAATTTCTATATCGTAGGCCTTTAAGTCCTCGTAACTCCAAGAAAACACATCGATTAACTCTTTAAATAAATCAATATATTTATTTTTCATGTCTGCGGGTAAGGACATAGCCAACTTTATCATCTTAGGCTTATCCTTAGTGCCTACGTTGCATTCCTCGACATCAGAGTCTGAGTGTTCTATAGTGGGTTTCTTCGCTACGTCGTCAAAATAAAAAAGGCCTTCTAAAGGTGCCAGTCCTCTGGGTATATTCTTATCGTTTGACTGCAACACGTCTATTTCCTATTTTTCTGCGTTCTTATATTCTTCGGTTGGATTTCCAAGTTGTTCAGTTAACACGTTTATTTCTACGTTATAGGGTGATTTTTCTTCATCAGGGGGCTCTTCACTCAAGCAGCTTTCATCAGATTTAGAGTCTAAATCAGAGAATTCAAACTCGTTGCTGCCCATCAGGAAATCCTCTATCTACTTGTCGTCCTCAAAGACCTGCCCATATTTCTCATTATCAGGCACTGCAGGTCTGTATTTTGTCTGAATGATTTTTTTTTGTCACTAGGAGACTTATGATAGGAACTAGCTATGCAGGCTAATCCATTCGCAATTATGTTCTGACTCCTAGGAACAAACACCAGCTCATATTCTACAAAGGTTTTCAATAAATCCATAGCATCATTTCTGTATGCTCTCAATCTAGGGTGTTTAGCTGTATACTCCCCGTTCCCTTGTTTTATGATTAACTCAGAGTCACCATGTACAGCTATCCTTCGAGCTCCTAGTTTTTTCAATAGATTCAAGCCTAGGATGAGAGCCTCATACTCTGCGATATTGTTTGTACATTTAAAGTTTAGATTGAAGGTATGAATCTCAACATAGTCACTCCCAGTGTTATGTAACCACACTCCCACTCCTGCAGTCTTTCTAGTGCAAGACCCATCGAAATTCATTCTCCATAAGGGATCATTTTCAGGTTTATCATCATTTTCCTCCCTAACATTGGTTTCATTGTTACGTTGTAACATGAGGTATACATTGTGGTGTGGAGTGTTTTGCTCTTCATGATGTGTATGGAGTTCAGAGAGATGACTATTCAATTGTTTGTAATCTTGTTCTTGTTCACTCTGAGTTTCTGATTCAGTGCACTGTCCAAAGGTTTCGTCTTCGTTTTCCTCTATGTCTAGAGTGGCCATTATGTCAAAATATATGGTCTCTACTCTATTTCTTACATCTTTGTCTTCTGGGTTTGGCTCGTCTATGGATTCATCGTTGCAAAGGATAAAGGAGTCCAGATCTATGTGTACAGAGTACAGAGGTGAATTTTCAGGCTTTTCAGGGCTGCTGACCATGAACTTCATTTGTGCCTCTCTATACAGTCTCCTAAGTTGGCTAAAGACAGGGATTGTGGCGTATGACCCATCCATCTGCATTGTACCTTGTAGCTTGGCTCCCCATGACCTTGACAGTAACATGCCATACTTAGGTGGCACATCTGCCACCACAACATCCATAACCATGCATTTGGCTGGAATCTGGGTCAGGTTCACACAGAGATCTTTGATTAGGCCAAGGCACTTTACTCTGCTAGATTCAAACGAATAAAAATCCTTATAAGGTCGGGTTATCTCTAGGCCTAACCTCTCCATAACTACCTTAGGAATCAGGTTGTGTGATGCCCCAGAGTCATGCATTGCGTTGTGAAGGATCTTGTCATGGATATTGAGGCTGATATAAAAAGGAGGTACTAACCCTTCCTGAAATTTCCCTTCTATATTTAGACCAAACAGAAGGGCTGGTTGATCATCACTTAGATTGACAGTGTCACTGCTTTCACCTAGATTCAAAGCTTTCAAAATTTGGCCTTTATACACATCCTGAGTGGCCAATTCAGAGAGTGGGACAGAAATTTTAATTTTAGCAATCTCACCCTCCAAATTGAAGGGAGATTGACTCTTTGTAAGACTCAATTCTGCTTTGCCAGCCACTATTTTAGTGGCAGAATCAGTGTGTTTTATCAGGAACACTTGCTGCAGTGCTAGTGCTGCTGGTTTGTTGACTTTGTTTATCAATATTTTGGCTGTCTTTTTCTTTGTTCTTCCCAGAATTCTCAGTTGCTAATTTTTTGCTTTCAGCAATCACCTTAGGAGTTTTCTCAGGCCTTTTCTTAATGGTAATCTCAGAAGCTTTGGGTTTGGAAGTGTCTATGCTCTTCTTGCTTCTAAGTTCATACTGTTCTCTTACCTGCATGATGGCATTTTCAAATCCTAACCTATAATCCTCAGATTCTAACCTTTCCTCATCCCAATGTGAGTGTGAGGTCTGATCATCTTCTGTGGAACAGTTGTGGATTGAGTTGTCTATTTCCAACATGTTTATTGTGGTTCCCTTAGACTCTTCTATTATCCCCTCATCTTCATCAAGGAAATTATCTTGAAATGGGGGTATGACTTGTTGATCAGAGTCCCTCTGTCTGTTTGGGGGATTTTTTCTCCTAAAGTTCTGGTTCTGGTTATGATTTTGGTTTCTGTTCTAATTACTAATTGTGACAACCATTTTCTCCATCATTTTATCTAGCCTTTCCATGTTTTTTTCTAGACTGTCATACTTGGGATCAGATGTGGAAGCTGTAGTGTCATCCCTATACATTAGCCTTTTTTCAGACCTCATTCTGGCTCTTTTTTCAATCAGGTTAGCTTTACACTCACTGCTCCTTTTTGCATATCTTCCAATGTGTTGTAATCTCTCTCCCTAAGCTGGTAGGCCATGTCAGCATCAAATCCTTCAGGATATTTCACTAAAGCCATACCTTGGGGAGGTTTCATATGTGGAGGAAGAGCATTATAAACACTGTTAAACCTTGTAGAATAGTCATGAACACTCTCTCCTACATTTCTTTTGAGATTCTTGTATTCTGCTAAGATTTGAAGAGGGTTGGTCTTGACTTCCCATTTGTTTATTAAGGATTGATATAAAGAGGGAAGATCATGGATACTATTAGGAGGTAGGCTTTAAACCACTTCTTCACATCTCCCCCTAAACTCTGGGCAAAGATTCTCATCTTGATTGTCTCATCATCTATCTCCATATAGTCAAAGGAATCTTCCATCCTATCTACACAATGTTGAGCTGTGGTAGAATCCTTTGCAGTGAAATGTGGGATTTTTGACTGATAATCATTGGGTAAAGGCACTAGAGGCTGTGGTAACACCAGAGGTGCATACCAGGCTGCCATGATGATGTTTTGAGGAGGTAAAGGATTGGCTTGAGCATCAGGTATGTGGATGACATGAATACTAGGACTAGCAACACTCTGTTGAGCCGATTTAGGGTGACAGAGCCCCAAGTTTTGAATGAAATGAATATCAGGAGGTGTAGATGGAGGAGTCTCTCTATCCCTAATATGTTGACCACTGTGAGATGGTGAACCAGGGAGCTCAAGGTCTGACTGGTCTAGAGCACTGAATGACTTAGTTCTTGGTAAACTATTTTGTGAGTCTAAGTAAAAAAGAGTGTCTGATAGAGCTGTAAAGTTTTCTGGTGCAGAGTTAGCTCTATGGATGTGTCTGGATATAGTTGGCTTTCTAGGGGTGGGATATTTCCTAAGAATTCTCTCAGGGTTTTCAACTATTTCAGGAGGGTTTGGGTTAGGATAAGCTCTAGTATGAATGGTTCATAAATCCAGTATGTTTGTCTTCAGACAAAGAAGCTTAATCCTACTTGTTACTTCTAATATGGCTGATGTTGTAATGAATGCTGGTCTCCCAGTGGAGTCTTGCAAAACCAAGATAATCAGCAGGCCTAAATATCACTAGTGGAGTCTTTAATAATTAAGGAACTATGGAGTCGCCAGGTAAAAGGTTTAAAATGTCCAAGAAGGTTACTATCCACCACAGTGATTAACCACCAAAATTAGGCTACTATGGTCTTCTTTGAGTTCTTAGAAGTGTTTAAAGGTGTGTTTTACTCAAAGCTCCCCAACGGAGTCGCCATTATGTTGGGGTTCCTATGTTTTGGCAGGTTTGTCTCTACCAAAAGATAAGACAACATCAAAAGCACTTTGGGACCTCAGGATCTAGCCCTCCTGGGTCCAGAGAGGGATCTCTCTATAAAGGCAAAGGTATATATCTTTGAAGTTTAGTTTCAAGGTATTAGGCTAGTTATAAGGCACAAGGTTTGTTTTGTTTTGTTTTTTTGTTTGTTTGGTTCTTGGGAAACATGAAGGAAGGGTTAAATATAAGACAAAGGGTGAGAAAAGAGGCTTTTAGGCAAAGGAGGGATAATTTAGAGAACACTTGAGACCATTGGGAAATGGAGTCATAAAAGGGTTTACTTGCTATTTAGTATCCAAGGCTTTCAATTGGGCTAGTCATCTAAAACATAGGATCTTTAGAGATGATAGTGTGGTATGAAATGATAAGAAATGAAGGTGAATGACAAGGAAACCTCCGAGGTGACCACTTAGGGATCAGATCTAGGGACATGGCATGCCATTAAACACCTATGATCCAATCCCTAAAAGGCTAAGTCTTCAGACAACAAGAAACATTTAATATTTAAACACAAAGATGAAGCTTGAGATCATAGAAAGGCTTTTAACTTTCAATGCTTCGACATTCAACTTAAGGGAACTTAGAAAGGTTCAATTGATTGAAAAATACCCTAGTGAGAAAGAATCATCATTCTAAACTCCCAGTATCTGAATTCTTTCAATTAAAACCAGACAAGAACATTCAAGAATAGATTCATAAATTCATACATCAATTAGCAGTGAATAACAACTACTACACTGATTAAATTATCTTTAATTAGTTCTCAGATTAGCACAATCAGTAGAAAACATCAAATATAAGAAGAGCAAGAGCATTAGGGTACCATGAAAGGGTATATCCTAAGCCAAATTTCTGATTCTTACCGGAGAAATGAAATGTAATGAATTACAGAAAGTAAACAGAGACAAAGGTAGAACACATCACCACTACTTTAAATCAGTATCCAAAAAAATGTGCTCGTCATATTAAAGAGAAACACTAGTCATATACAACATTGTCCAACAACTTGATATTTAGTCTGAAAACATCCTCCTCGGCCTTTCTTACAACTTTACACACATAAATATATCTCAAGAGAAACAACTTACAATTCATAGATATCCAATCAACAACCAACAACAACCTTTACAATGTGTTTTTCTTGAGTTCTTATAGCTGAAAGAGACAGAGGAGGTAGATGAAACACTAAATGAAACATTAAAACAGAAGAAGAAGAATGGCTCGAGGCCCATTCTGTCTTAATATCTATGCATTAATCTTCGGTACTCTTTGGATGAAAGAGTGGTCTTCGACAGGCTAATAGTAAGTCTAGGTATGTTCTTTGATGTACTTTCAGCTGCAGTAATATGTAGTACTCCGGTGATAAGTAAAAGGTAGATGAATGACTTTAGGTCTGCCATACTGCATAACAAATGCTCTGGAAAAATTTTAGGACTTTCTGTCAGAGTGGAAATCTTCTTAGGAGCTTGATGTAGAATAGAAAATAGTATGGGAACTTGTCCTTTCACGGGAAAGAACCTTCTGCTGATGTGTGACACTGATAATATTTTTTTTTGTGCTTTAGGCCTCATTAGGCCTTCTGTGATAATCACAAGGTCTTCAATTTGGAATATTCACCCTTTAATCATTGAGTTACGACTTAAAATCTTCACTGACAGGCTTAAAACCTCTTTAATTATTCATTGATACTCTTTGCCGCTCCTGTGACTGTCTCTGTCTGTGAAAATGGAGTTTTAATGGTGCTGGATGGTGTTATAGAGTTAAACACTATTCTTTAATGAAATATTTCATTCCAACACCTTCCCAAGTGTTTATTCTGCAATCTCAGGCTCTGAAATTGGCCTTCTCTGCGCTCTGTGTCACTATGACAGTGACTGTGAGCCATGGCGGTTTCCACCGCCTGTAACCCTACAAAACACACAAACACATTAAGAAATCCATGGGGGAGTGGAGGTGAAATGCCGTGGAGGACTATGGAAATGGAAACGCATACATGGTGGAAGTGGTAGATGCAGTGGAAATGACTGAAAAATGCAGTGAAACGGTGAAAACTGATCTAATGAAGATTTGGTGGAGGAATGGATATGGACCGTTCGATTAGATCACAATTGTGGGTAATGGGCAGGTGATTAAGCGGCAGGAAGCGAACTTTGAGCGTTAGAATTTCATGGAGATATTAAATCTTAATGTATAACACTAAAGTATAATGTTTGGGCGGAAGAAATGATGTTTAATGCAAAACATTCAGTTTAGATCTTTGAACGAAATACACAGGGAATGTATGAAAATGCAATGAAATGGGCTTGAATGGTGGGACCTGGCATGGGCAGAGGGTGATTTAACATGGACCGTTAGATCTTAGGAGGAGATCAACGGCTAAGATGATTCGATGAAACTCCATGGTAGCGCGATGAGAAAATGTGAATGGAGGATGTGATGTAATGAGGGTCGTTGATCTGTACAGATCAACGGTCGTGATCCTTAGATATATTTTTGGGAACAGAAGTGGGGAAGTGGATTTTAGGATAAAAACCATTGTTTTCACGCAGCAAAAGGCGTGTTTGGAAATTTTCCCAAAATCACATGATATGGTCTGCCGCTTGACATGTGGCGAAATAAAACTGCCCATATCGCATGAATTTCAACTGTTAAATTTCGGATGCCAAATTTTCATGATATTGATGCTGGCCGTTGGATCTGGGACTGTGAGATCCAATGGTGGGAGATGGAGCATGATATGGGAACGTGTGCGGTCAGTAGGGTGGGGTCAAGCCGAAGGTGGTTTCAATATGAACCATCCGATCAGCTTGATGGACAGTCAAGATCTGCAGAGGGAAAGCAAAGGCGGAGGAGTTGGTTAGTGGTCGGGAGGAATCTTGACCGTTGGATCAAGCAGGATGGACGGCTAAGATTCAATCAGAACCGGAGGAGGCAGGGGAAAAAACTCTAATGGGTTGACGAAGCGATTGCATCTGGACCGTTGGATTGGTGGAGGATCGACGGTCGCGATTGGATCGAAGGGTGGCCAATCGGGGAACGCGGGTGGAGTGAGATCAAATCCTAGCCATTGGTTCTTGTGGATTCAATGGCCAGGATCCAATCAGGAATCGGCCAATCGGTGAGACAAAAAGTGCACATTTAAGAACTTTCGATTGGTGATTGGAGCAGCGTTGCGATGGTCGTCGGATTGGTTTAAAATAAATGGTGGAGATCATCATTGGAGGGTTACAAAGGGATGCTATGGGGCGCGCAATGGGCTTTGAACGAGCCGTCAGATCTTTACAGATCAACAGTGGATATTGCTCCTGAGACCCACAGAACAAAATCTTTCTCGCATCAGAGGTTTTCATTTTAACACATAATTGCGCTCCCAACCATCCTTCCGATTTCAATAAGCACCTTATGCCTTAGCGCTTGGTCGTAGCGCTTAGTTGCATGGAGGGGAAGTGGTTAGGGGCTGGCTGAAAGGGGCTTAAGCCTTATATGTAAAATGGATGTTTTTTAAGCCAAAAAGAGGATTTTTGAAGCTTAAAAGGGGTTTTCGGTAGAGGGAAAAAAGGATTTTTAAGCCAAACAAAGGGTGTTTGTAAGGTTTAAAGGGGGGATGGGATGATTTAGCAGACTTATGAATGGATTTTGGGAGTCAAAGGGGAAATTTGAGAAGGAGAAAAAAGTGGTTAAAATGGGAAATTTGCAGGGATACAAAGGGGCAAATAGAGGCTTTCAGAGCATAAATTTTTTCATAGACAATGAGGCTTTCTTGATGGAAACAACAGTGAAGATATTATCAAAATAAAAGGGAACACAAAGGCTTCAAGGATGAGATATTTTCAGAGGAAATGTATCTCTTGAAGGCTCAGAAAAAATATTTAGCCACCTATTTGCTTGACAAAAATTTATAGGTGGCTAACACCTCCATAGGTTCACACCCTATCATCAATGACACATGTGAATCATGAGTTGTGCCTTGATCACCATATGTGAGATCCTGAGGAAATTTTTGCAATGATACAAGAAACCCTCTAGTTGGAGCAGGAGCTCCTCCTTCCTCTGCATGAGGTGCTAGATCAACTCTAGATATGGCAACGATGTTGCCCTCAACCTCCTCAACATGAGTGGGCAACCTCCCAATGATTGGATCCTC
Source organism: Pinus albicaulis (assembly GCA_034641835.2). Classification (NCBI taxonomy): domain Eukaryota; kingdom Viridiplantae; phylum Streptophyta; class Pinopsida; order Pinales; family Pinaceae; genus Pinus; species Pinus albicaulis. The sequence continues at coordinate 1,357,263,261 of CM076578.1, read as the reverse complement.
TTTTGAAAAAGGGATCTCCATGCCTTCTTGTGCCAAAATAGAAGATAAAGGTCTTGCCTCCAGCAAAGTATGATGCAAGTTATCAGCCTCTTCCATGGTTTTCTGAAGTGGTTTTGGTTTTATGGTTTCTTCCATCACATGCAAGGTCTTTTTTTGTTTAGATTTGTTTTTCTTCACCACATGTGTTTCATAAATTTTCTTATCAAACCTTTCCACCATTGTTTTAATGAACATTGCATAGGAAGAAGTATTTGCATTATTTAAAGAAAAAGACTCAAATATCCACCATGCATATGCCTTACCTCCAAAATGCAGCGCTTCTACTCTGATGGATTCATCTTCAGAAATTTGATGCTGCTGCAAAAAGGTGTCTAGCTCTTCCACCCAAGCCCTGGCTGAACATGTAGGTGAACCATCAAAGGTAGACAGAAGAAATATATCCACATTATGCTACTTTCTCCTCCTCACCTTGATCTTGCAAAACTCTGGGAAAGTGATATGATCTCTAAACTTCTGATTTTGAGATGCATACTCTTGCAAAAAGTCACTAAGTGTTTCCCTCTTAGTCATTATTTCTTCTTCCATCTCTCTCATGGAAATTCTGGGCATGTGACTGCGTTGTGCATCATTGTGTGTGGCTGCATGCTCACACTCATGATGTGAATCTCTAGAGTTTGATTCAGATTCAAACCCTCTTGGAGATATGCACATCTCCCTTATGATCTTTTTGAGATCTCCTTGAATGCTCTGTACAGATTTAGGAAGAAGCTTTGAAAGCCTCTTCTCCTTTTTTCATCCAAGTAATGGAGTCTTCATATTCTCTTTTCTTGATAGCATCATGGATGAGATCCACAGGATGAGCCAAGATTATGCTTTGATACCACTGTAATATCCCAAAATAGGGAAAATCTACAATGTTAGGAATATTTTATAGTATTCCTAAATTGGAGATCCAACAATATATAAACACAAACTGGAAATAGAAGTGAAAAAAATCATACCAAAATGTATGGAAACCATGGAGCCATTTTATTATGTAAATCAACAACAAACATGTACAATACAACTCAAATGAACAAGGCAAACAAGCCTCTCATGAATACATGTACAAAAGGTGGAATGCTGCTCTATTGCAGAATGCTCATGAACATGTATTGCGCAGTCATAGATGGTACACTGCTACATGGGAATGTGAAATAACATACATATGCATATAGATGGCTCATACAACATTGGGAAAGAAGATCTAAGCTCCCAAATACTATTTCAAGTCAATCTTGGAAGGATTGGCTGAAATATGCAAAACTGCAGAAATGTCGGAGTTGTAGTAGTAGCTGCAACTCAAGAACTGGAATTGGATGGAGATGGCTGAAGATGCTACATAAAACAAATAGAACTTCTCCAATGTATCTTCCAACTGAAAGGATGATCCTAACACTGAAGATCTCACCCTCCGACAATCATTGCAATCCCTCACTACAAATACCCACTGAAAATAACGCAGTCACTGAGGGATACTGCATTGTAGGTGCAAGGAAATGTGTTGGCCAAGTGCCAAGATCTGAAATATGCTCCAAGGGCTTCCCAACTAATCACCCAAAGGAGAGAAAGCTTCCTCCTATGAAAGATAAGCTCCGGAAGTGGTGTTCAGTAACCTCCACTGCAACATCCTGCAAAACAACCCAGCTCTAAACAGAAACTATTCTGTAGCTGAAGGATGATGATTGGCCTGAAGCCTGAATGTGGAGAAATGAAGAGCAAGCTCCTTCAAGAGGCCCCTCTTTAAAGGAGAAGGAATTCCTAAACATGAATGCCTTGTGCTAAGCAGCACTGCAACTCTGCTAAACAACAGGAGGGTGCACAAAGTCTAAATAGACAATGAAATCAATAATCCATAACATGAATAACAATGGTTGCCTTGCCCTCCTTTTAAACAAGTGAAAGCCCTTTCATCATGGGTCCCACTCACTAGGGTTTCCTCCACCAAGGAATCTTCCTCCCATTCATACTGCGCTGTCTCTCCAAGTGTTCTCCACCTCCTATCCCAGCGTTGTTGTCTTGGTCAAACTTGACCTTGTCCTCATGCAAATGTCCTCTTTCACACTTGAGGGTGTGAAATCCAGCTCTTATGAATATCCCTTTGCATACTATGAGGGATTTTATTCATTCTTCTGCAATGTATGGGCCTCCCTACCTATATATTTACTTCCTATGTGTAAACAACAAAATTTAATATTCCATTTAGCTGTGGGCTAAAGTGGGAATATTACAGTTACCATCTTGTACTCATGTCTTTATGGTCCCCATTGGACCTTTTCTGTGTGGCAGCATCATCCAGTCGCCCTTTTTATAGCATTCGAGTTGATTCACCATCGCATCCATGGAATCTATCCCGAGTCTCTTTGTATCCCGCTATAGTCCTCCATCCTTCATTGCTTGGTTCATCTCTCATTTCGTACATTATGGCCTTCAGTCCTACTATCCCCTATCCCCTTTGATATTGTGTCAGTCCCTGCTAGGTCATCCATGCCCTTTATTCTCTAACAAGGGAAGTCATCCCTCCGCCATTCAGTACCCCCCATTTCATCATCATCCCTAGCGTCATTCTGTCCGTCGCTCTACTATTTTCTCTCGTGCCATAGTTGAGGATCCCTCATTGCCTCACTTATGGCGGACCTCCTTCTATTGAAATCATATCATTCACTCCAGAAGACAGGTCTAGAGGTCAGTGTACCTTGGTTCCAACTTCCATTCTTGTTCAGTGCCTCAGATTAGGCAAAGGGACCCCTTATTTCCCTTTGACTTGATTGTTTCTTAGCTCTAACTCCTTATAGCATGATCGAGATCTATATACTTGATGGTTCAGTGATGCAGCAGATTGTATAGGTGATTCCTGGGTGTGTGTGAGATGTTTTAGACCTCATGAGGGGGTGGCCCTTCAGGTAGCCCCCCACATGCTTGGATGACCTCTTCATTACAACCTTGATGCAACTCCATATATTTGATGGTGTCAGCCTCAGCTGCTTGCAGCGCCTTTTAGTTTGCATATATCATTCATATTTTCAGAGCCCTTTCCTGTTTACAGGGGCACTTTGGTTGTATTTATATCTCATGCACTCAGATATTGTTTTATAAGTCCTGGTTGTTATCCCAGGCACAATATGTATGTGGGATCCATTATCATGTTTTTATCTGGCTCATGTTTATGCCAACATGTACTATATATTTCAGCCCCTTGTTTATTGGGCGCATTATTCTTTGTACTTTGTCTCGGCGGGCATAGGTATGCCTTCCCCACCGCCTATAGCACAGGTAATCACTCATAAAGAGACTTGTCGCACCTGTAAGTCTCACCTCCTCAAGGTCTAGTCCTCTAGCGCTTTGGTCTACCTTATATTTCTCTCTCTCTAACTTCCCCTTCAGCGTCTAGTGATTGAGTTCTTACAACGTACTTCAGCCATACGGTTAGCTCCTAATGCTCGCACGCTGGGGGGAAATCTGTTACACCAATTTTTGGTCATCTAACCTGTTACTATTAGATGGACCAAAGTACACCATGTAAGACCAATTTTACCCTAAGTAAAATTTCTTTCACTATGAAAAATAACTTAGTAATCCATATTTATTAAGTTGTTTATGGTCTAAACATGAAACCCCATGAGGAAATATTGAATAAATCCACATTTGTTTGATTTTCCTCAAGGAATAATTAGTTAAACAACAGTTTAATTAATATTCCTGGTCATATTTAACCCAAAACAGGAAAATTAATTAGATAAATCATTATTTATCTTATTATTTTCTAGGAATAATTATTTAAAACATTATTTAAATAATATTCCTTGTTAAATTTGACTAAATGATTTATAAATAATTGAATAAATCACTATTTATTTAATTATTACTCAACCACATTCTTAAAATAATAAATAAATCATTTATTTATTTATTATTTATAAATAAAAGTTGTGAAATTCAAATTCTTTTTCCCTCCAACAAATATAATAAAATATTCCATAAAAGTTGGATCTAGATTTGGTTAATAATATTTTAATTATGCACCAATATCTAGAATAACTCAATATTTTTTTATAAATAGAAGGGTTTTTCCATTCACTCACTACCTTTTATTGCCTAAAGATCACTCTGGATCTATATTTTTGGTCTGACTTTGATCCACCATCATTGTCATATTTTGCTACCATTTTTTCTTATGAGCTCCGTTTGAGTTCCATTTTTGTATGGGTTTTCTACACAATAAAGAGAGAGGGATTTTAGATCTGAAGTGCTGAGTACTTACGAGAACCCATCCCATTGAGGGGAACTGGTAACATCTTTCTATGTTCCCTTCCCAGGTGTCAAAAAATACAATAAATTCTTTAAAACAATCTTGTCTTGTCTATTGGATGCATGGAGAAAATCTTTCTTTTATTTACTGCTGAATGTGTTTTAATGCATAGATCTATATTTTTTCAGCATTTATCTTGGTCAAATAATTGCATATCTAAATATATTAGTAGCCATCTTTGCCGTTAGGGTTGTTTGTTATGCACGGCTAAAGTGAGTCTTTTTCGTACGCTTGTGATTAAGATTCATAATAAAAAATACTTATGTAAAAAGTGAGATAGGTTTTTGTAGTTTGGAATCTTAGGAACATAAACCTCCTCCATTTTCTCAATATTCATCTCTGATGGACCATAATCGGCTCTGCAAAAAGATGACTAAACAGGACATTTATGGAAAATGTGCCTTCAAATATTATTTCAAATTTCCCAAACCATAATGTTTGTGTAAAAACGGAGAGAATTTTATGTACACACATATGTTAGAAACAAAAACCTCTTTCAGGTTTTGAAAATTCATTTCCACCTATGCGAAAATCGTAATTGAAAATACTGACCAAAAAGAGGAATAATTGGGAAAATATGCCTGCAAAGATTTCTCTGAATCTCTCAAACCATAACAACTATTAGAAAATTGAGGGAGGTTTTTGTATATGAGGATGTTATCAACAAAATTTCTTTCAGTTTTTGAAAATTTTTTCTTAGTTGTTTGTAAACCATGTTTAAAATTACTATGATATATAGGGAAAAACATAGTTTTAACTGACCATGAAACGTGTTATCACTCAGAAAAAGTGAAACATCATTTGACATAGTCTTAGAGGTTCATTTGTCAAAGGTATGGTCATAGAGTTCATTTGTCATTTGTTGGTAAAGGAAAAATTTAAATTTTTTCATATTAGCCTATTCTAAGTTCCAAACCCACTCCCATTCAAGTCTTTTCATGTCACATTAGTCATTATTTCCTAACATATTCCATTTCCCAAGCTTATAAATCTAAAAAGGTAAATTTAGCCAAGATTTCTTGTTTTCATAGCGAATTACACTGTAAAAAGGCAGTTTTCGCTACGAAACTGTTAATAATTTCGTAGCGAAACTACCCAGAAATGAACTAACTATGCTACGAAAAGGGGTTTTTCTGTCTGTCTTTTCAAAATCGGTGCTAGGTGTCAGTCAATGATTAGAAGTGTTAGAGTGGGTGTCATTTGAGTCAGTTAGGGTTAAGCCAAGGTACAATGGTCATGGTTGAGGTGATTACTATTGTTTTTAGCATTTATGAGTCATGATTAAGCCATGAGTTGTTATCTAAACTTTTAAATCTTTCCCAATTGAATCTTCTGTCATTATTTGCTCCATATTTGCATGCTGATGAGTTCAAGAGAGTTGTTTCACCAATCCAAGCTGGTTGCTGTCATTTTTTAGAAATTGTAGGTGTCATTGATCAAGCGAAGTAGAGAAGGTATAAAAGCACCATGCCTGCAAAGAGAAAGACCAATAAAGGAGGCCACTATCTCAGATATGAGCCATCAGACACAAATTTTCTGAATGAAGACCCAACCGCCTTAGAATTTTTCAGAAGAACAAGGTGTTTGCAGTTTTTCCAAAGATTTCAAGGGTGCCATATGTAGGTTTCTAGGGATTTTTCCATTAGTTTCAATGGGATAGCTTCAAAGGTGGGAATGTTGAACCTCACTGTAACTCTAGAGACTATTGCAGTAGCAACAAGAATTCATAGAGGTGGAGAAAAATGGTTCAAAGGTTTTAAGTTCACCATGCAAGAATGTAAGGAATTTATCAAGCCAGAGCATAGTGAGATTTATCTCACAAATTCCATCCCAAGGATCTACATGAAAGACAACTTCTCAAAGATGTTGCTAATCATTCAAAAATACTTCACTTGTGAAGGGAGGTACCACATGGTTTACTCATACCATTTCATGCTTCTGCTACATTTTGTTGGTAAGAGGTCTCTTGATTTACGTTTTTACTTATACAGAAGCTTAGCTAAAATTTCAGGAAAAGTTCAAGCCAAATATGAAGGGAATGAAACCTCACTTTTTCACCATGGTTTAATCAAGTTGATGGTATTGGAAGAGTTAAAAAGAATAGGCAGAGACTAGTCATATTTTATGTTTGTCAATGGTTTTGAAGTGGATGCCATCACTCCTAAAAGAACTCCTAAACCTAGAGATATCCCATCACCTTCAGTGGTAGAGAAAAATGAGCCTCTAGTGGCAGAGAAAAATGAGCTAGTAATCATGGAGACAGAGGCATTGCAAAAGGCTGGGACACCTAAAGCTTCACCTGCAAAACAAAAGCCAACTGTGAGCAAGTCTGCAAAACAAAAGCCAATTGTGAGAAAACATGGCAGTAAGAGGGTTACAAGAAGCCAAAAAATGGCTAAGGGTAATTTAGAAGACATTATACATGCTATTGATATTGAATAAACTCCCATAGTCCAAGGTGAATATATAGATGAGGGAGGAAAGAAGCTCAAGAAAGCCAAAACAGTTAAGAAGTTAGAGTTTGAAGGTGAAGATGAAGTATTCATGTTTCAAGCTAGGAAACCAATGACAAAACATGCTATAAAGCTCTTGGAAAGAAGTAAAGAAACTTAGAAGGTCACTGAAACTGTCCAGCCACCACCAAGCATCATTGACCTTTCTTTACCTGCAAAAGAAGAATCAGTCATTAAACAAAGGAAAGGAAAAGAGAAAATTATTGAAAAAATAGAGATTGAGGTCCTTAAGGAGCAATTGAAGCTGGAAAATGATGAAATATCAGTCTTGAAGAAAGAAGCAAGGAAGCACAAGGTTTAGAAGGTATAGTTTGAGAAAATGAAAGAAATTTGGGAAGAGTAGGTTAATAGTGTGTCAAAGGCCTTAGATAAGACACAACAATTAATCAAATGGACTCAGCCATTGAGAGGAGAGGTGAAGCATATCAGAAAAATGAACCTGCACTTGAAATATAAGAATAGGACAATGAAGGACCAAGTCAAAGAACTTCAAGATCAGTTATAATTGATTCATGAGGAGCTGGAGAAGAAGGGCTTAAAGATGATTGTGGTTGAGGAGCCCATAGCTCAACTAATAATTAATGAAGAGGAAACACCTCAAGGGTATTAAGTTGAGTTTTAATGAGTTTTAGAAGGTTCATGGCATGTTGAAGACCAAATTTGTACAACTGGAGGTCACTTTTTGAAATCTGGAAGTTCTGCAGTTTGTCATAGTTTTGTAGCGTTTCCTAGGCTTAAAGCCCGAAAAACGCTACGAAAATTTCTGTAGCAACTTATTTGTTTCCAAAATTATTTTTTGCAGCTTTCAAGGAGGGAGAATGGTGGTGATGATGTGTCATGTCTTGGTTGACACCATGGAACAACAAAGGAGCAGAGTTTTTTGGTGAGCTATTTTTTGGATGCTACGAAAGCTCGTTACGAAACTATCCTGTTTTCATAGCGAGCTACTTTTAAAGGTTTTGAAGCATCCCAGTGGAAGTTTTGGACAGGTGGACACATCCAACAGGTCAAGGGACCTTACCACCAAACATTTATGACTTGAAGAAAGTGCAGTGGAGACAACTCATCAACTAAATATTTCGTTGAAGATAATGTCTTGTATTCTTGAAAAATAGCGTTTTGGTCCACATGATTAGGAGGGTTTTTAATATATAAAGTAGTGATGAACTATGTCAGAGCCTATTTGAGAATGTGACGCTTATGTGTAACTGATATGTAACTGTTTCAAAGATAATGTAGAATGATGTAATAAATAGGAGTTGGAGTCCTATTAGGAAATGTCTCCTTTATGGTGTAGCTGTCATTTTCTAGTTAAAAGACATGTTTTTTCTGTTATACAAGGTGTCATTGGAAGAATTTGATGAATCTAGCCAAGAGGCAGATCATCCCTACTATAAGAATGTCTATTTAAACGCAAATCATCGAATTAGTCAAGGGTTGGAGATTTTTTGCACCATACTGCTGCTTCATGTAATTTGACTTATATCAGTAATACAGAGGACTTCTTCTTGACAGACCTGAGATTCTCATGGAGTTTTTAATGTCTTTCTGATCTATATCTTTATGTTTACCACTTGCAATAGATTTGCTCTTTATTACTTAGAATTCATATGTTTATGCTCTGACTTCCTTTATTGATGAAATGACTGTGTTGCCCTATGTTCTATGTGTGATTTGCCTTTGTTAAAGACTCTTATCTACCTCATCTTCCATGTCAAGAAACCTTGCCACTGAATCTGCTGATTTGTTGACTCCATAAGCCCAATAGTAGTAGTCTGTCATTCTTTTCAACCTACATACACAAAAATTAAGTTACTTTTAAAATAGAGCTATCCATCTAGTACTATCATTATCTAATATCATAAACCCCTTTGAGAGAGCCCTCTCAGACTGAAGAGGCTAAGTTTCAGTAAAAATATGGTTTGAAACAGTTACATAGAGTTTTATGATCAATAGCCAATCAAGTACAATTTTGTGATAACAAAACAAACATATGACATGGAGGCGGAAGGAGAAATGGAGGTGGGAGATAATTGGAGATTTTAAAACCATCATAATAATAATCTTGTATAAAATCCGGAGAGAAAATGC